>PVJO010002109.1:0-87878 GCA_004026905.1 Hystrix cristata | reverse complement strand
ACCATGCCCAGCTCATCTCTTATTTTACAGATATATCATATTTTTCTGAACATGATGGTACATGCTGTAATTCATTGGAAACAGAAGTGTTGGTAAATAGCAGTACTGCTGAATAAAATAGGGGATTTTGCTTTGTATTTTACAAGGTTCTGTGTTGGTTTAGTTATTTAGAGAAGGTATGTATTTCTTTTATAACTAAAACATTAAGAGATAACAAGAGTATAACAGAGTTTTTATTATACTGAAAAATTGAAAACTACCTAAATGTCCCACAATAGAAGATTGATTTGAAACTATCTTATAACCATTCAGGAGACTATAATGGTGATTAAATGTTTGTGACAAAAAAATTCAAAGTATGTAAAAAGAAAAGGATAGATTTCAAAATAAGTTATAATAGACATTTCTTTTTCTACAGATTATAAGCAAAAAAAAGTGTCACAGTAATAGATAAAAGCACCCTGACATAGGAATAATTTTTTGCTTGGAATTAAGCATTCCTTCCATTTCATCTGTGTAACATCTACATAACTAAAGGCTTATTTTTATAAGTAAAAGAGCGAAATAAATTTTAATATTTTCACTAGTATTTTTTGTGGCAGAAACTGGGGGGCCACTGTGGTAATGGTGTCAATTTGGCTAGGCCAAATTGGGCAAACATTGTTCTGGGTCTGGGTGTGTCTGAAGGGTGTTTTGGATAAGGTTAATGTTTGAATCAGTACCCCAACAAAGCAGATTGCCCTCCCCAGTGTGGGTGGGGTGTGGATCACATCTGCTGGGAGTCTAATTGGACAAAAAAGCCAGAGTAAGGGAGTACTTGCTCTCTCTGCCTAATTGTTGTTGAGCTGGGACCTTTGTCTTCTGCCTACAGAGGCAGACGTGGCCTGGAACTTGTACTCTCAGCTCTCCTGGTTTTCAGGCCTTTGGACTCACACTGGAGCTGCTGTATCACAGGCTCTCCTGGCTCTCTCTCCAGGTTGCCAAATGTAGAGCACTATCTCCTGAGCCTCCCTAACTGTGGGAATTAATCCTTCTGTGTGTGTGTGTGTGTGTGTGTGTGTGTGTGTGTGTGTGTGTGTACTATTAGTTCTGTTTCTCTGAAGAACCCAGATTAATACAGATTTTGATACTGAGAGTAGGGTGCTGCTGTTACAAATATTAAGAATGTAGAAGTAGATTTGGGATTGGGTGATTGGTAGGGGCTAGAGTTTTCAGGTGTATGCCACAAGTACAAATGTTAAGAGTGATGGTTCTGCCAGGTGTGGTGGCACATGCCTGTCATCCCAGCACTGAGGAGGCTGAATTAGGAGAATCATCATGAGTTTGAAGAAGATGTTATTAGACAATGGAAAAAAGATGATTTTCGTGATAAAGTGACAAAGAATTTGGCTGAACTGTATTCCAGAGTTTCTTGAACAATAAAATTGGATATTTAGTTGAAGAGATTTCTAAGCAAAGTGTGGAAGTAAGGGCTTAGTTTCTCCTGACTGGCTATAATAAAAGGCAGAAAGGAAGAAACAAATTAAAAAAGGAATTGTTAAGCAAAAAGGTGTTAGAATTTAAAGATTTGGAAATTTCTTGGCCAATTCATAATGTAAAAATACCCAAGAAAGAGTGGAGGTTTACCTCAGTGGTTAGAGCTCTTGCCTGGCAGGCACAAGGCCCTAAATTCAATCCCTGGCACCAAAAAAAAAAAAAAAAAAAAAAAAAAAAAAAAAAAAAAAAAAAAAAAAAAAAAAAAAAAAAAAAAAAAAAAAAAAAAAAAAAAAAAAAAAAAGAAAGAAAAAAAAAGGAAAATAACCAAGAAAGCTTCTTTTGAAGAGAGCACTAAGGGTGTGGCTGAACAACCATTTGGTAGAGAGAGACACAAGAGTGAAACACAGACCTAATCAGTCACCCAGCAGAAACACTGACAGTTTTGACTGAAAAGGAGAGAGGACAAAATGAAAGAAGACTGTAGGACCTCTTAGGACCCTACAGGACTACACCATAAAGTCATTCAGGTACAAACAGTGCAGTTCTTGGCCAGGTGTGGTGGCACACACCTGTAATCTCAGCACCTGGGAGGCTGAGGTAGGAGGACTGCCATAGGTTCAAGGCCAATGGAGCTACATAATTCAAGGCTAGCCTGAACTACATTAGGGAGGCCCTGTCTCAAACCAACAAACAAATAAATATGCACCATTCTTTAAAATATATATATATATGACTTAAAAGCTACTCAGTAAAAAAAAAAAAAAAGCTATTCAGTGATGTTGAGACTGCCTCCTCAGCTTCACAGTAAGGGCAAAAGAGGAAGGGTATTGCACTGAGTTCAGGCTAGAGGAGCCTCTGTCCAAGATCTTGGGACACAGCCTCCAACCTACAGAACCACAGAAATAAAATCACTGTCCCACTGTGTCCTAAAGGTGAGACTACTGCCCTAGAGGGTCTGGAAAACAAAGCATGGAAGCAAGGAGGATTATGCTCGGGCCTTAAAATCTACTGCTATTTGCCTTGCTAGATGTTGGGCTTGCTTGGGACCCATGACTCACCCCTTTCTCTTTCTATCTTTCTTTCTTTCTATCTTTCTTTCTTTCTTTCTTTCTTTCTTTCTTTCTTTTTTTCTTTCTTTCTTTCTTTCTTTCTTTCTTTCTTCCTTCCTTCCTTCCCTCCTTCCTTCTTTTCTTTCTTTCTTTCTTTCTTTCTTTCTTTCTTTCTTTCTTTCTTTCTTTCTTTTTTTTATGCTAGGGATCAAACTCAGGGCCTTGCTTGCAAGCGCTCTACCACTTGAGCTAAATCCCCAATCCCACCCTTTCTTCCTTCTGATTTCCTTGTTTTGAATAGAGGATATGTAACCTATGCTTATGTGACTATTATGTTTTAAAACACTACTTTTTCTGGCTTCACAGCTTCACAGATAAGGAGGAATTTTGCCTTGGGTTGAATCAAACCTTGAGTCTTGCCTATATCTGATTTAGATATTTAGATAAGGCTTTTTCATATTTAGATATTAAAGCCATTACTGGACTAAATTAAAACTCTTGGGATTATTGAGCTAAAATGAATGTTGTTGGGGGCCTGGGGATTTAGCTCAGTGGATAGAGTGCTTGCCTCACAAACACAAGGCCCTGAGTTTGATCCCCAGCAGCAAAAAAAAAAAAAAAAAAAAAAAATGTTGTGGGGATTTGGGGGGTGTTTTTGTTGTTGTTTTTGTTTTCATTCTTGTCTTTGTTTTTGAGACAAGGTCTTACTATGTAGTTCAGCCTGGCCTTGAACTCACAACGACCCTCCCTGCCTCAGCCTCCCAAATTCTAGGATTACAGGTATAAGTCACCACACCTGGCAGAAGTGTGAGAAGGGAATGCATGGCATGAGAAGGGAATGAATATTGAGGGCCCAAAGAGTGTAATACTGTTATAGACAGCTAAGTTAGGTAGAAATATTATAGGCAGTCAGATAGGGCTAAGCCCTTGAGGGAGTCAGTGCAGAAGATGAGAAGACATCAAAAGTGTGGCCAGAGGCACATCTGAAGAAGTTTAAAGTCCCAGTGGCCAGATTTACATACTTCCCTAAGGGATAAATGGAAGTTTGAGATTAATAGTACCACCTATCTTACTTTTCTTGTTGCTGAGAGAAAATACCTGACACCTAAAATTAAAGGAGGAAAGGTTTATTTTAGCTCACAGTTTGTAGAGGTTTTAGTCCATAATCAGCTGGCTCCAAAGCAGGGTGGCATGGCAGATGGGCATCAACAGAGGAGAAACAGTTTATGGTCAGCAGAAGGTAGTAAATCAAGCAAGGGACCATAGCAGCTTCTTTCTGCCCCTTTTATGTTCTATCTAGGATAGGATGGGATTAGGATGGTGCCAAACCAAGCAGTGGACAGATTTAGTAATCACATACTCCTTAATCTCAGCATCCTTAATCTTAGCATTCATTGCACCATTAATCAATCACGCATGCTAGATCCAGCCACCTCTGAAAAAGCCCCACCTATATAACTGCATGAGGTTTTGGGGGGAATCTAGACACAAGCCATAACACCACCGTTTTGAGATTTTCCCTATAAGCAAACCATTATCTCATTAGGAGTAGGCCATCCTCTCCCACCCCACTAAGACTAAGACTAAAACTACTAAAACTAAGACAAAAAACAGACTAAAAACAATAATAAAACTCTAGATTATGGACCAAAGTTAATGATGTTATCCATATGCTCTTGTTACTATTGGATCAATATTAGCCAAGTCAGCTGGGGATTTGGCTCAAGTGGTAGAGTGCTTGCCTAGCAAGTGCAAGGCCCTGAGTTCAATCACCGGCACCCCCCCAAAAAAAATATTAGCCAAGTGGCTATACTTGTAATCTTATTGGCTGATTATAATTTTGACCCACGTTGTACTCACCTCATGATTTTGCTCTATAAAACTTTCTCAGAGAAATGGGCTTGTTGGTAACCTATTTGGGACCCATCCTGTCTCTCAGGAGCTATTCTTACTCCCTATTCTTATTCCCCAATAAATTTTCCTACTCTTACCTTCCATTGTTCCTTAGAATTCATTCGTAGATTTCGAGGAACACGAACTTGGCGTATCTGACAGTTAGCAGGTTTGGAGTTACAGTTTTCCCCTATATCAGTATCATGGACTGAATGCTTGTGGCGCCCTAAAACTTGTATATTAAAGTCCTAACTCTCAAAGTGGTGTTATTAGGATATGGTCCCTTTGGGAGGTATTTAGGTTTAGATGAGACCATGAGGGTAGAACTGCTGCAAAGGAATAAGTATACTCATAAAAAAAAAAGAGGAAGAAATAGTTTTCCCTTTCCCTTTCCCTCTCTTCCTTCCTCTCCCATGTGAGGATGAAGTGAGAAGGCAGCTATGTACAAGCCAGGAAAAGAGCCTTCACCAGGGAACCAAATTGGCCAACACCTTCATCCTGAATTTTCGAGGCTCAAAAATTGTGAAAAGTAAATGTCTGTGGTTTAAGCCATGGACTCTGTGATACATGCTTATAGCAGACAAAGCCAACTAAAATAGCCACCCAGTATCTATTATTCCCTTCTCCTTAGTAATACAGCTTGGTTTAATTTGGAGTGGCATTGAGCCCAACTAAAAAAACTATACTTGTAGACTCCACTGAAAATACATATGACCATGTGGAGAATATGATATATACAAAAGTATTAATCAGAATATCTGAGTATACCCTTTAAAAAGCAGACTGAAAAAATATGTAAATATAGCAAGTAAGTGTTGCCCTTTTGGGCTCCTCCTCGTCCTCCTACTGCCAACTCAAAGTAAAGGCCAAAATTCTGGCCATCATTTTGGGACTTTGAAGAAAATATCAAGAGATTCATGCCCAGAAGGTGCTAAACCCATGCCACCAACAACCTGCCTCTAACCTTCTTACATGAGAAAAACTAACTTAAATTTTTTGCAGCACTGTAGTTAGATCTGTCATCCGCCACCAAATGCAATTCACAGCTGATATGAATAAGCTTTTGCATGAAACTTTTACAACGCACAAAACTATATTAGAAAAGCAGGGCACGGCGGCACACACCTGGAATCCCAGCATTTGGGAGGCTAAGGCAGAAGGATCACCATGAGTTTGAGGCCAGCATGGGTTACATAATGAGTTCAAGGCCAGCCTGAACTACACAATGAGACCATCTTTAAAAAACAAAAACAAAAACAAAACAAACAA
This sequence comes from Hystrix cristata, assembly GCA_004026905.1. Classification (NCBI taxonomy): domain Eukaryota; kingdom Metazoa; phylum Chordata; class Mammalia; order Rodentia; family Hystricidae; genus Hystrix; species Hystrix cristata. The sequence continues at coordinate 82,191 of PVJO010002109.1, read as the reverse complement.
ACAAAAACTGGGGTTGGGGATTTAGTTTAAGTGGTAGAGCACTTGCCTAGCAAGTGCAAGGCCCTGAGTTTGAGCCCCAGCACCTCCCCACCAAAAAACTACCTGAAAGTTTAAATGGTAGATAGGAGTTATAAACCAATTTGTGTTTAAAATTCTTCTCAGTTAATTAATATATACAAAAAAGATGTTAAAATAGCTGTATTCTTTTAAGGAAAGACTACTACTAGACATTCATTTTGTTCATATTCACTGAGGATTGCAAATAACATAGGAAGAGAAGAGGACCCTCAGTTGACTTTTAGGTGGTTGACCCATACTAATTATCATTTAGCATCTTTTATTTAGCAGGGAAAATTGGCAAAGTGAATGATAGTGTATTTGTGGAAGATAAGAATGGAGGACTTGAAAACTCTTATGTTTGGGCAATTTTAATTCCTTTTTTTTAAAAAAAATTGCCCTTTATAGTAAATCGAAGGAAAACATAAATACCTGCTATTCCAGTATTAAAGATTTTGGTATTATCTGGGAATTGGTTAAAATGCAAATTTTCATGTGTCACCCTATAACTACACCTTAAGAACCAATAAAGTAATAGAATGCTCAAATAGGTCAGATGCCATTAAAATTTATAAGGAATTCTAGAAGATGTTAAATATTGGCAGTTCTATTAAAACAGTATAGTCCTTTGACCTAGGAGGCCTAGAGTTCCTATCAGAGTTCTTGTGAGATCGAAACTTGCCATAATCATACTAAGATATGACTTGGCCTTTTTAATTATTCGCAAGTAAATATTGGAAATTCCAAGTAACTATATAGCTGGTTCACAACCTGGGCAACATAGCAAGACCTCATCTCTCACACACACACACACACATACGCACACACACAGGTCCTGAGTCAGTTTTGTTTTTCTTTTCTGAGTCAGTTTTAAGGTCTTGCTTTTCTGAAAACAAGTCAAATTCACCTAATTTCAGCTAATTAGCATACTGAATAAGAATCTATTAATTAATATAAATATAAGCATACATTTAAAAAGTTTTGTTTTTCAGAAATAGAATTTGTTTTTTGTTAGTTTTCTTTCGAAATCCTCTGCCCTTATTTGCCCACCATCCATTATACCTTCTTTTTAAATCTCTGGTTTGGGGAAGGTATGTTAGCATACACTTGTAATCCCGGTACTTGGGAGGCTGAGGCAGGAGGTTCTCCTTGAGTTTGAGGACAGCCTGGGCTACATAGTGAGTTCAAGACCAGCCTGAACTACATAGCAAGACCCTGCCTCAAAAAAAAAAAAAAAGTGCTCGCTTTGGCAGCACATATACTAAAATTGGAACGATACAGAGAAGATTAACATGGCCCCTGCGCAAGGATGACAAGCAAATTCGTGAAGCGTTCCATATTTAAAAAAAAAAAAAAAGGCTCCAGCTTTCCAGGGGGGAACCATCTTGCCAACATTCTCAGCCCATGAAGTTTGGGAAAAGGTAAATATTACTCCTGGACTCCAGTATGGGCACAAAACTAAGGCCTATTCAGTCAGTGTAGTCCTTGAACCTAGAACTATACTGGGTCAGATACATCCTCATGCACGACCCAACCAAGCAACACAACTCAACTCTGGAAGTCATTAGGACTGTTCTGAAAGAGGCGCTCTCCGAACCTCAGTAAGGCTAAGAGGACAGAAGATTAAGCCGTGTGCAACCTTCTCACTGTAAGAACAGATTCAATCGAGAAAGAGCCAAGAAATAAAAATTAAGACTAAGTCCTGATGATATGAATTAGCATAATTTGTCCATGGATTCAACCAAGGTTGAACTTTTCCCATACATAAACCAAATAAATCACCCCCCACACCAAGGTGCTGAGGTGAGGACTGAACCCCAGAGCCTTCACATTGAACACATCCCCAACCTTTATTTTGTTTTTTATTTTGAGATGAGCTCTCACTAAATTTTAAGTTGTCCAGTCTAGACTCAAACTTTAGACCCTCTTGCCTCAGCCTCCTAGATTGCTGGGATTACAGGGGTGCACTGCCAAGTCCTGGACAAATTTTCCTTTTTTTTTTTTGTGATGGGGATTGAACTCAGGGCCTTGCACTTGCTAGGCAAGTGCTCTATCACTTGAGCTAAATCCTCACTCCCCAATTTTTTCTTTTTGATTGAAGCCACTTTGACCTAGGTCTTCTGACATTTGCAACTGTGAGAGTCTTGGTTAATATAATTATATTTTGTAAATAGTTCTGATTCACTATGTCAGCCTTTTACCATGCCAAGTGCTTATATGAAATCTTCCCAGAGAGTTTACCAAAAAAGTAGTATCACAGAATACTAACCTAATGTATTGTTTACAGATTTTATACTCTAAAATAATCCACAGATTATATTTAATTGAACAAAATAGGGAAACTATCATTTCTGTAATACAGTCACTGTCACCTAGCTAAAGGCTATTTATCTTACACAAAAATGAAACAATTTCTAGGTGTGGTGGTGCACACCTGTAATCATAGCACTCTGGGAGGCCGAGGCAGAAGGATCACATGTTCAAACTCAGCGTGGGCATCTTAGTGACACCCAGTCTCTTAAAAAAAAATAAAAAGAAAAAGAAACAGTTATCATTGAAAAATAATCTTAAAAAAAAAGAAATAGTTCAATCATTCTCCCTTCAAATAATTAACTTATGAAAGATAAAGTGCTAAATAGTGAGGGATAACAGACTAAGACATGTTTTCTAGAAAAAAAAGATATGTTTTCTAGGACTCCTTAATTTATCAGGGCAAATGAAACATGTATGCAAATATGTTATTCATAAATCTCTGAGAAGTACAGAATGAGAAATAATATCTATAGGAGGTTTAAAAAATCCTATAACATTATTAGAGATATCAGAACTTTTGAAAAATTGTCTTAACACATGATAGGCAAAATTACAGGCCAGACCTTGGATGTGGCTCAATCAAAGAATATTTACTTAGCATATATGAAGCCCTGGATTTGATATAAATAAATAGGCCACTTAGGCCATTTAGGTCAACACGCTCAGGCTCGTCTGCTCACTGCTGACCAAATCAAAGGAAGTCATTTATTTTGAAAAAGGAAAAAGGATTTCTTCAAGGCTGTGTCTGAGGAGCTGAAGGGGCCTCATCACCCAAGTCACCATCTCACTGTGTATAGGTGTGTGAGGGTCTTTTATAGCAAAGAACAGAGGGGGAAGGGAATACATCTTCTCCCTCCTGTGGAAATAAAATTGGACTTTGACCTCCTGTTGCCAGAAAAAAAATTTGTAGCCCAGAGAGCCAGCACCTTAGTTCCCTTAGCAAGTTGGTACAAAATCTCATCAGATACCAGACCTCCTGGACACAGTCCAACATTCTTTCTCACTAGCTTGTTGGGAGAAAAGCAAAATACTAAGAAGTCTCTTGAACTATCATTTTTCTTTAGGATGACCTAAAATGGAGAGAGAATCTCAAAGATCCTGTAAAATATAGCTTGACTCTCTTCTTACCATCTATTGAGGTAAAACAGCCAAGCCTCCTCCTCAGTCAGTTATCAGTGTTTGGCTTCCACTTTCTGTCATGCTTTTCCTCTCATTGACATTTTTTTTTTTTGAGTTTCCCAGGCTGGTCTTGAATCCCTGGGTTCAAGGGATATTCCCACCTTCCCACCTCAGCTTCCCAAGTAGCTGGGACTACAGGCGTGCACCACCCTACCTGGCTCCTCTTGCTGACCTTTACTTTTTATTAGCCTAACCCAGAATATGTAGAAGTCCTGCTTGAGAAAATTTCCAAACAGCTTGTTTTGAACAGGTTTGTTCTCTTCTCTATTTTAGGCAAACTAATGGAATCTGATAGTGCAAACTAAAAGAATTACCTAAGTTAAACTTAATCCAGGAAGTCTTCCTTGGCTGATTTCCCATCAAGACAGTGCCAGCCTGCACAAAAGACTAGGACACTATAAATCCAAATTCTATTCTGAATAAAAGCTTTCTTTAGGACAAATAAAGAAAATATGAAGATTCCAAACGAAGATTTTTTTTTCTAGATACTTCCTTTTTCTGGGAATGGGGGGTGGTTAGGGTCTCAGTATGTTGCCCAGGCCTTGAACTTATGACCTTCCCACCTCAGTCACCTCAGTCACAGTGCAGTACTAGGTAGCATAACAACAGACATAGAGAAGACTGAAATAAACCATTTTATACATAATCAAATATTTTCTTTTTAATTTTTTTTGAGACAGGATCTCACTAGTCTAGGCTGGCCTTGAACTCACTATGTAGCCCAGGCTGGCCTCAAACTCAAGGCAATCCTTCTGGGCCTCAGTCTCTTGAGTGCTGGGATTACAGATGTGTGCCACTATGCTCACAAGAGTTCAAAGACCATTCAATGGGAAAAAGACAGTTTTCAACAAATGCTGCTGGAAAAACTGAATATCCACAGCAAAATAATGAAATTGGGCCTTTTCTAACATCATCTAAAAAATTCAAAATGAATCAAATACCTAAACATAAAAGTAAAACTATAAAGCTCTTAGGAGAAAAAAATCTTCATGACATTAGATTTGGCAACAATTTCTTGGCTATGACACCAAAATTACAGACAACAAAGGAAAAGTAGATCAATTAGACTTTACCAAAATTAAATCTTTTGTATACTGAAAGATACCACCAATGGAGTGAAAAAAACAACCCACAGAATGGGAGGAAATATTTGCAAATCATTTATCTAATAAGGAATTAATGTCTAGACTCTATAAAGAATTCCTACAATTTAACATAAAAACAACCCAATTCACTTGATCTGAGCAAAAGGCCAAGAAGCGTCAAACAACCCAATTCAAAAATGGGCAAAGGACTTAAATAGAATTTATCCAAAGAAGATAACAGAGGGCTAAATAAGTATGTGGAAAATACTCAACATCACTAATCATTAGCAAAATGTAAAATGAAATAATTAGATGCCATTTTATATCTATATTAGGATAGCTCTTACTAAGAGAGAGAAATCTGGTATCTCTTCCTCCTCTTACATGCACACCAATCCTACTAGATGCGGGCCCCACTCTTCTGACTTCATATAACCTTAATTACCTCCCTAAAGTTCCTGTCTCCAAAGACAGTCATGCTGGGGATCAGTCCTACAACATAATCATGTGAGGATTCAGTTCAGTCTGTGTCTGAGGTTGATCGGGGAAGGGAGGCCTCTAGGAAGAAGGGACAGTTCCATTTAAACCTAAAGGGTCTACAGGAGCTTGTTAAGGGATGAGCCAGAGGAAGGTCACTTTACAGAGAAGTATGAGCAGAGGTGTGATTTGTTATACTGTTGGAGAACACTGGTATGCTGCAGACAAAAATAAAAAACAAGATAGATGAAACTCATAAGATATGTAAATATAGATAGAGTGTATGTATTAAAAATAGAAAAAAGATATAAAAGGACCACAAGTAATATTAATGAGGCATAAATATACATGAAATATGTAGGCACTAAATATTCATAACTAAATATATCCAGTTAATATCCAGGATGACTAAATATACATGAATCCTTAATATTTATGAATCCTTAATCGTTCATTACTAAGAACTACTCTGCCCAAAACATTTAAGTCCATAATCCATTTGTCCTCTGCCCAAAATGTAAATCTGGGGGGTTTTGGGCTTTTTTTGATTTTTGGTTTTTGTTTTTGTTTTTTGAGACAGTGTCTCAGTATGTAGTTCAGGCTGGCCTTGGACTCACTATGTAGCCTAGGCTGGCCTCAAACCTGCAGTGATCCTCCTGCCTCAGTTTCCTGAGTGCTGGGATAACAGGCATGTGCCATCATATCCAGTTTAAATACACAGCTGTAGGGCTGGGGGGTATAGCTCAATGACAGAATGCTTGCTTAGCATGGGTACCATCCTAGGTTCAAACCCTAGCGCTACAAAAAACCAAGTTCTGTGGCATATGCCTATAATCCCAGCATGCTGGAAAGCTGAGGCAGGAGGCTTGCAAGTTCAAGTCAAGCTGAGCAATGATTTAGCAAGACCTGGTCTCAAAAAAAAAAAAAACAAACAAAAAACCCAACAACAACAAAAAAACCCAACAGGGGTTGGGGATTTAGCTAAGTGGTAGAGCACTTGCCTAGCAACTGCAAGGCTCTGAGTTTGATTTCCAGCACACCCTCCCAAAAAAAATACACCAACAAAAAACTAGAGATGTAGCTCAGTGTTCAAGCCCTGAGTTAAATGTGTGTGTATGTATTTATATATATATGTATATGTACATATATATATACACACATATATATATATATATTTTTTTTTAACTAGGGATATAGCTCAGTGTAAAAGCCCTAGGTTCAGTCCTCAACACCAATTTAAAAAAAAACATCTAGGGTGTGGTGGCGTATGCCTATAATCCAAGCACTTGGAAGGTGGAAGCAGGAGGATCGCTGTGAGTTCGAGGCCAACCTGAACTACATAGTAAGATCTTGTCTCAAAAAAACACCAAAAAAGATATTTTCAAAACAGATGTTGAGCTGGGGATTTAGGTCAGTGGTTAAAATGCTTGCTTTGCAAGCACAAGGCCCTGAGTTCGATCCCTGGCACCAAAAAAACCCCCCCAAAAAACCAAAAAAAAAAAAAAAAAAACAAAACCAGATGTTGACAATCATAAATTTCCCTTTGTGCACTAATTTACCTATATGAAATTATAACAAGTAAAATGTCTTTAGCAGGTGAACTGGCAAGCAAAGCAACGGCTATAGGCCAGGTATACTTGTCCTCCCTTGCCAGTGACAAGTGTGTGTTATTGACCCAAGGCACCTTCTTACTGATAGCTTTGCTTGAACCTTAACTCTCTCTGGTCCATCAGCAGAGAAGGTAGATGCAAGAGGGGGATGGAACATTCAAACACTGGATAATTTAGGATTTAAATTAGTGTAATCCTTCTACCTCCTTTGCACATTTTCTTAATAATGTGTTAATTTATCTTGTTTCATTTCCTTTGATTTTCACTGCATGTTTTAAGGTAATTTAATAAACTGTGTGCATGATTCCAGCATTTTAATTTGGTCTGTAAGTCCTTGTGTTCTTTAATCTTTGGGATGGCCGGTCTGATAACATAATTGAAGTTCACCAATATATCAAGATAATTTCCCACACAACAAGGGCCTTAAAATGGGAAAAACTTGATGTCTGTGTGGTTTTTGTTCTTGTTCATTTTGAGGCAGGGTCTCACTATTTAGTTCAGGCTGGCCTTGATCTCACTACATAGCCCAGGCTGGCCTAAAGCTCATGGTGATCCTCCTGCCTCAGCCTTCTGAGTGCTGGGATTACAGGCATGTGTCACCACACTCTGCTGATTAATGTATTTTAGAATTACTCCATCCCTCCCCCTAGAAAGAACTACTCTATCCAATCTGATAATCACTAATGATATGCGGCTTTTTTTTTTTTTTTTTTGTGCTGGGGATCAAACTCAGGGCCTTGTGCTTGGAAGGAAAGCACTCTAACCACTGAGTCAAATCCCCAGCCCTAATATGTGGCTATTTAAATTTAAAACACTGTGAAATAAAATTAGAAATTCATTTCCTTGGGCCTACTGGTCACATTTTACATGCTCAATAGCTACACATGGTTTGTAGACACCAAGGGACACCTGGATGGTGCAGAAGAATACTCATCATCACAGCACATTCTATCAGGAAGAGAGTTCTAGAAACTTAGAGGCCTGTATGGCTAGAGGACAATGTTGAGGAGAGTAGCAAGGGATGTGTTGGGAGAAGAGTTCACTTTTAAGCTCACATAAATAATTGTGCGCTGTGGGAAGAAATGGATTTTTATCTGTTACACATTATCTGGTTTATATTTTAAGAATAATCCTTCTCGTTACTGAAGAATGGATTGGAAGACACATAGCAGTAGATGACTATCCTTTGAAAGCCCACTTTATGAGATGAATTCTTGGTTAGAGTTTGGATTTTTGAAGGGTTCCTACCATCTGAATAATAAGAACGGCTCATTGTGTCTAAAGTGTACGATGTGCTTCATGACTGTTTTAGTCTTTGTGGGCTGGTGTAACAAAATGCCATAAACTGAGAGGTTTATAAAAAACAGAAATTAAAAAAAAAAATGTGAAATTTCTTTCTTACAGTTCCACAGGCAGGGAGGTCCAGATCAGGACACTAGTAGATTCTATATTGGCTAAAGGCCTGACACTTTCTTGCTGTGTCCTCACATGGTGGAAGTGACAAGGAGTCTCTTTCGGACCTCTTTTATGAGGGCACTAATCCCATTCATAAGGACTCTGCTCTGTTACCTAATCACCATTCCCCAAAAGCCCAACATTCTAATACCACCAACTTGTAAGAATTTCAACACATGAACTTTGGCAGGACAAAAGCAATCAAACTGTGACATTTCAGAATGACCCGCTTTCCTCTGAGGAATCTGGAAGTTTGATATATAGAGGCAGAAGGTGATACGTGACTGGCTCCCAATATACTGCAATCCCTGGGTGCTGAGTCTTGCACAAGTTTCTCTGGGTAGCAAAATCTCAATGCTGTCACAACACATTGCTGGGGGAAATAAGTCATCCTATGTGACTCCAGTGGTAGAGGACCCTTGGAAATTTGGGTCTGGTTTCCTCTGGACTTTGTCCCTTGTGCCTTTTCTAGTTATTGATTTTGCTTTGAATGCTTTTGCTATACTAAATCATAGCTGTATGATTATTTTCTGACCCCTGTATGTCTCCCTAGCAAATCACTGAAACTGTGAGTAGTTTTGGGGATCCTTGATAGAGATGAAGAGGAGATAACAATGAAACATGACGACCATTTAAGAGGCACTTTTAAGGGGATGAGGATTTAGCTCAGTGGTTGAGCACTCCCACCCCCAAAAAAGTATTCTACAAGAAGCAATTTTAGGGCTGGGGATTTAGCTCAGTGTTTAGAGCACTTGCTAGGCCCTGAGGTCAATTCCTGGCACCAAAAAAAAAAAAAAAAAAAGCAATTTAACCATTCAGATGAGAGATAATGATAGCTTGGGCAGACAGATCAAGATTTCCAAAACATTATCTTTTTTTAGAAATAAAACACAGAGTGGGAATCCTCATCTGATATGGTCATAGGGAAAAATGGCTACTTCCCCAATTCCCCATTCTTTTTAATGTGCTAACTTTGTTTTGTTTTGTTTTGTTTTAAAGAAGGAAAGGTTTATTCAGCTCACAGTTAGTAGAGGTTTCAGTTCATAGTTGGCTGGCATGGCAGAAGGGTATCACATGGGAAAAACAGTTCATGTCAGGCAGAAGGCAGCAAAGCAGCAAAGTAGTGAGGAAGCACGCAGCCAACTTTGATTCAATTTTCTAAACATTTATCTGCCTGCCCTTTATGTTCAACAGGTGAAATCAGCTACGTTTAACCCACTTTCAATATTCATATCCACTAAAACCCATGTTTTTCTCCTTTAAACTGTTATTTATCCCTTCTGTAGCTTCATCATTGCTAACTTCACTAGAGTTCTTAAAGTATGTACTAATGCATCAATTTAGTAAGAAGTCTTCCTAATATCAAGTGCTCGCATCTTTCTCCACATTCAAAAATATCTAATCTTCTTTATCAATCCATTCCTGTTGTCATCACATTAAATTCCTTTACCTCAATTTCAAGGTTCTCTTATAACCTAGTCCCATCCTATCTGGTTTAATTTTTTATCTTTGTCCTTTCTCACACTTACCTTCATCCCTGCAGGGCTGCACAGATCCGATATGCTCATTTCTACCCCAAGGCTTTAGTTATGTACTTCTCACTTTTCTGTTTACCTTTTTCTGACTCAAACACCATTTTATTCATAAAAGCCTTTCTTTAGTCCCTTTCAACCAAAACATTTAGAGTTAGGTACCTGCTGTGACTTGTGTCTAGATGTCCCCCCCAAACCTCATGCATTCATAGGAGGAGGTTTCCAGAGGTGGCTGGATCTAGTGTGTGTGATGCTGGGATTAAGGATGTGTAATTAACAAATCAGTCCACTGACTGGTTTAGCACAGTTCTGGCTAGGCTTAAGGGTGTGAGTGCTACACCCATACTAGGGCGGGTAGCCTGCATAAAATATAGAGGACAGAAAGAGGACTAGTGTGCTCTTGCCTGCCTGCTTGCCGAGGAGTGTTTCTCCTCTGTGATGCCTCTCTGCCATGCCACCCTGCCATGGAGCCAGCCAATTCTGGACTGAAATTTTGACAAACTGTGAGCCAAATAAACCTTTCCTCCTCTAATTTTGGGTGTCTGGTATTTTGTCTCAGCAATAAGAGAAAAGTAACTAAGACAGTAGTACCATACAATTTAGAATTTATATATGTATCAGTTAGGACTCTCGTAATTCCTAGTGACAAACAACTCAACTCAAGTGAATTAAACAACTAAAGTAGTTCTTTTTTCTTTGTTGCTTTTGTTTGGTACTGGAGATCGAAACATGCTAAGCAGCCATTCTACCACTGAGTTACATCTCCAGACCTTTATTTTTTTACTTTTGGGACAGGGTCTTGCTAAATTGCCCAGACTGGCCTCAAATTTGTAATTCTCCTGCTTTGGCCTGCCAAGTATCTGGGAGTATAGGCATGTGCCACCTGCCTGGCAATAAAAAGAAATTTAACAATTTGTATATTTTAAAATGTCAGAGAACATCTCCCTTTCTTGCAGTTCTATACAAAGGACTCCAACAATGTCATTAGGCATGCTTTCTTTCAGTAGCAGGGATACTCCCAATAGGGCCATAAACTGGGAACCAAGCCTTTAATACACGAGTTTTGGGGGGACATTTAAGATCAAAACCATAAGAAATCCTAAAACAGGGAGACTCATTGACTCAAATGGACTCAGAATGGAATAAGGAACATTCCAAGGAAAATTGAGATACGGTAATCAGAACAAGGGATACCGGAAGGAAAAACAACCTGGTAACCTTATGAATTGCTCCATAACATGAACAAGTTTCATCCATCTTTTTTTTTTTTGTTTCATTCATCTTATTTTTAATTTTTAATTTAATTTTTAAAATTTCACTCATCTTTAATTTTTCGAAGTCAAATTAAATTTGGCACTGGTTTCATCTGCTTGTCTAATGTAATGACCAATTTTCAAGTACTTCTCCACCTTTGAAACATGTACAAATCCAAAAAATTATAGCATCCAAGAAAATTGGACCAAAAAGCTTGACATTTTGCTCATCAGCATGGCTTGGAGATGTTCACTCATCTCATTTTCTGTTTGAATATGAGCAGCTCTGATGAGGTCATCTACTCTCTCTAGATCACTGGGACTTTTATTATAGACGCCAAGGCAAAATTTCTTAGTTTTGAGGTCTCAGGCCTTACGCACATCATCGGTGGTTTTGAACCCACCAGGACATACACAAGATCAGAACTCACATCTGCATTGGTCATATTCTTATATACATTCATGTGGTAACTGCTGCAATATTTCATAGAGAAGATTTTTTGGGGGAGGTTTAAATTTTTTTTTTATAAATTTATGCTTTTATATATCTCACTATGCTGGGCATAGCAAATTCAATAAATACTTGTTGATAGTTACAAAGAAGAGAATGCAGTTTCTGCCTAAGGGAATTTACAACTTTCCAAGGAAGTAAAATAAAAAAGAGAGCCCTAGATATGGCTGTACATCAGAGATGACAAATAGAAAATTTTAATTTTAAAGGAAGGAAGCTTTACAATAGATCTAAAAGGATGAAATTATAACTTGCTGAGAGTTCAGAAAGGGTACACAAAAATGGACACATTAAAGAATACACTGGGGCTGGGGATTTAGTTCAATAGTAGAGCATTTGCTTAGAATTTAATAGTCCCAAATTTAATCCCAAACACTAAAACAAAACAAGCTGGGCGTGGTGGCACATGCCTGTAATCCTAGCACTTGGGAGGCTGAGGCAGGAAGATCACCTCCAGTTCAAACCCAGCCTGGGCTACATAGTTCAAGGCCAGCCTGAACTACAAATTGGGACCCTGTCTCAAAAAAATAAAAAATAAAAAATAAAAAAGACCAACAACAAAACACCCCCCCCCAAAAGACCAAAGAAGTTTGCCTAGCAAGTGCAAGGCCCGGAATTCAATCCCCAGCACAAAAAAAAAAAAAAAAAAAAAAAAAGGAAGAAGAGGAAGATGAAGGGAAGAAAGAACAGCCTGGAAGCATTGAACTTCTTTGAGAGAAGAAACTTTTGTTTTTCATTTTCTAGTATTTTGAAAGAAATATTCTTAAATACAAACACTGTTGAGGATGGATACAGAAGTTTGGAATAACCTGTATTTTCTCTCTCTCTTAATACTCCCTCTTAATCTCTCCCTCTTAATACTCATAATATTAAGACTTTATTTACATATAATTTAAATATTTATTAAATTTAATTTGCAATTTTAATACTTACATTAACATTTCATATCAATTGGTTAAGAGATACTTAAAGGAGTACGTGCAAATATATGTGGGATTGTCTTTTTTTTCAGTTTTTACTTTTTATTAGTACATGTTTGCATTATGTAATGGTTACATTCCTCGTGTGGAGTTGGTACATGTCCATAACACATCTCAATTCTATTTTCATCCCCTTTCTCTCCCCGCTCTCTCCCTCCCTCCATCTCTTGATCCCTTCCCATTTGAAAATGATCTATCTCTTTACTTCCTATTACCTATCTTTTGTTATGCTTTTTGTTTATAGGTTTCCCGAGTAAGAGAAACCATGCATTATTTAAGATTTTGTGTCTATTTCATTTAACTTTATGGTCTCAAGGTACATCCATTTTCCCATAAATGATTCAAGTTTATCCTTCTTTATGGCAGAGTAGTAGACCAGTGTGTGTACATACCACACTTTCTTTTTCCATTCATCTTCTACTAAGACATATAGGCCACTTCCAAGATGTAGCTATTATGAATTGTGCTGCTATAAACATGGATATGTATGTATCACTGTAATATAATGTCTTTAACACTTTCGGGCAGATATCTAGCAGAGGAATAGCAGAGTCAAATGGAATTTCTAGTTGTAGTTTTTTGAGGAATCTCCATACTGATTTCCATAGTGGCTGTATGAGTTTACATTCCCACCAACAATATATAAGGGTTCCTTTTTCCCTAAAGCCTCATCAGCATTTGTTATTATTTGATTTCTTGATGATTCTTTCTGAAGTAAGATAAAATTTCAGTGTTGTTTTAATTTGCATTTCTCTAATGGTCAGAAATGTTAAACTTTTCTTTCTTTCTTTTTTTTTTTTTTTTGAGACAGAGTCTCACTCTTTAATTCAGGCTGAGCTTGAACTCACTATGTAGCCCAGGCTGGCCTTGAACACTCAGAGATCCTCCTGCCTCAGCCTCCCAAGTGCTGGGATTACAGGCATGTGCCATCACACCCAGTTCTTCTCTGTATATTTGTTGGCCATTTGTACCTCTTCTTCTGAGAAGCATCTATTCTTTTCGGTTGCTTATTTTTCAATTGGGTCTTTTATTTTAGGAGGTCTAATTTTTTTGAGTTTTTGGTATATTCTATATATTAGTCCTTTGAGGAATAGATGGCCAAAGTTTTTACTTCTTCTGTGATCCATTGAATATTGAAGAGTATATTGTTTAATTTCCATGTTTATATAATTTCTGTGGTTTCTTTTGCAATTGATTTCTGGTTTCATTGTGCTATGATCTGATAATATGCATAGTATAATTCTGATTCTTTTGCATTTATGTATGCATGCCTTATTAGCTAGGATATGGTCTATTCTGAAGAAAGTTCCACTTGTTATTGAGTAGAATATATATGTTCTGTTGTTGATTGGAACACTATCGGTAGCTATTAAGTCTATTTGTTCAAAGATTCGGTTCAACAATATTTCTTGGTTGATTTTTGTCTAGTTGATCTGTCTGTGATAGTGGAATATTGAGGTCTCCCACTGTGGTAGACTGATTGTGGTCAATTTGAGCAGGAACACTCAGCTGACCTGAGATGGTGTGGTTCTGGGAGTTAAAGACCCACCTAAGGATTATTGCCGACACAGCATAATGGAGACCAGGAGGGAAGATTGGGCATGGCTGATTTCCCAGGAGCAGCTCTGTTGTGGCTGGTTTCTCTGAAGGAACGCAGTTGTTCTCATTGCAGGAGGAGCTCAGGGCCTTGTTGTCATCGGGGATGGCTGCCGTTATTGTCAGAGGAGCTCTGGTCTTTATCTCTGCCTTGAGAATCATCCTGGCTCCTGTACGGATATCTTCAGCCTCTTAGTGCAGACACAGACTTACATGGGACATTGCCGTGTGGGCTCCTGGCTCTTGATTGGATCTTTTGAGTCTCCAGCATGCAGATAGATGTTTCGCACTTGCCTGTATTTGGTTTGTATGTGAACACTGTGACTTGTTAATGTTCTGTGTTAAATCTGCTCTCTTGCAAACCATTGAGTCTAGCCAACCACTAAGACTCCCACTTCAAGAATATTGATGTTTATTTGATCTTTTATGTCCAGCAGCGTTTATGAAGTTGGGTATGCCATTGTCCAGCACATATATTTATTATTGTTTTCTCTTCTTGTTGAATTGTTCCCTTAACCAATATGTAGTGACCTTCTTTGCCTCTTGCAGTCAGTTTTACCGTGAAGTCTACTTTATCTGAAAATAAGATAGCTACTCTTGCTTGTTTTCAGGGTCGTGTTGCATGGAATATTTTTTTCCATCCTTTGATTTTTAGTCTATGAATTTCTTTTTGGATTAAAAGTACTTCTCGTATACAGCATACTGTTGGATTTTGTTTCTTGATCCATTCTGTCAATCATTGTCTTGATCCCACTGCCAATCATTTGGGACTTGAGACCATTCACACTGAGAGTTATTACTGAAAGGTTTTGACTTACTCCTGTTATTGTATTATTTTCCTGTTTCTGATTCTCTTTCTTTTCTCTGTACTTAACTGCTCTCCCTACTTGATGTATTTATTTTATTGAGTTTTTGGCACTGTTAGCTTCATTGTCTCTTTCTATGATATCCTCAAGAATTTGTGGGAGTGCTAGTTTGGTGGCGAAGAATTTCTTTAGGTGCTCTTTATCACGGAAAGTCCTGATCTATCCATCAATTTTGAAAGATAGTTTTGCAGGCTATATCAGTCTAGGTCAGAAGTCATTTTCTTTTAGAGCTTAAAATGCTTCACTGCAAACTCTCCTGGCCTTTAGACTTTGTATTGAGAAATGTGTTGTAATTTTTTTTTCTGTTGTAATTCTAATGAGTTTTCCTTTATAAGTGATTCGCTGCTGTTCTCCAATCACTTTTACGATTCTGTTCATGTGTTGGACTTCTGGTATTTTAACTATGATGTGTCATAAAGAGGTTCTTTTCCAATCATGGCTATTTAGGGTTATTTAGGGTTTTATTTGCCTTACTTGTCTGTATGTTAGATTCTTATATTCGCAAAGTTTTCTGCTGTTATTTCTGTAAATGGGGTTTTTATGCTATTTGTGCTGTATTCTTATTTTTCACTAATTCCAGTTAATCTTAGATTAGTCTTCTTAGCATCATCTAATAGCTGTTGGATCATATTTTTGACACAGCATCTCACTATGTACTCCAGGCTGTCCTTGAACTTGTGGCAATTCTCCTGCCTTAGCCTCCTCAGTGCTAGGATTATAGGCATGTGCCACCAGGCCCAACTCATTTGTTGTTTTTAAGGTATCTCTCCATAATTGGTCACTGACAACAACCCTATTTTCTACTTCTGACACTCTGTCCTCACATTAGTTGCTTCTGCTGCCCATACATACATTCAATAGAATTTTAGTCTCCTTATTTTCTGTTTGGTACTGTTTCATGGACTCTGATTCTTTGCTAAACTTGTCATTCATGTTTGAAATCATTTTGTTTAGTTCAGCTAGCTTTTAATCAGTGTCTCCTCTAAACTCATTGATCATTTTAAGTTCATTATCTGTTTAGTTATCTCTTCTTTGAGCTAGCCAAACACCTTATTGATCTTTTTTTTTATGTTTTAATTTCTTCTGTAATCCTTTTGAATAATTTGGCTGTGTGGCCTTTTATTTCCTCCCCCTCAATGCTCCATGGATCAGCTTTGGGGGAGTTGTGAGTTTTGGGAGGCATTTTGTTGGCTTGCCTTCTCATGTTTCTATTTCTTTTTTTGGGGAGTGCTGAGGTTTGTGGGTTGATTATAGAAGAATACTTTGTTGCTAGTAGGAGATCTCTTTATGGTCAGCTTTTCACTGATGCACTTTGGGCGTGGTTAACTATTAGCATCATCTGTCCCAGTATCCCACCACTTCCATTTATCTAGGAAAGGAGGTTGCAGTGTATTTGGATCAGTACCCAATTCTCTGGCAATAGACCATTATATGTAAATGTCATCAAGGCAATCCAGATATTGGCATACAGAGGAAACCAACTGATAACAACAACTATGTCACCTTGACTATCGCAACAAGATCAGCAACAATAATAGCATCAAAGGCAAACCGGATATTGACATACTTTAAGAACCAATATACTATCCTTAACCATAGAAGAGGAATCTAAAATTATACTATAAACACTAAGACAAAACAAATATTGACCTACAGTAAATAGCTACTAAATGGAACAACTTTACCTCCACTAACAATAGAACAGTATTCAACAGTAATAGTATAGAGTTGACTATCTAAAGAGTCATAGAGTTTAATGGTTACACTAGTGAAGAGAGAGGGGGTGTGGAACCAGAGAATGAGAAATGTAAAATTTGAAATATTAATCAATGAAAGATGAGAAGTGTTATGGTTTGTGTCTAGATGTCCCCCCAAAGCCTAATGTGGTAAGAGATAGCTGGATCTAGAGTGTGTGATTACTAAATTAATCCACTGATCGGTTTGGCATGGTTCTGCTGGGATCAAGGATGTGACACTAAGATTAAGGGTATTAGGATTAAGGGTGGGAGTACTGCCACCCTAAAAACAGGTAGCCTGGATAAAGTTATAAAATACAGGAAGAAGATGGTTAGCTGCTTGCTTGCATCCCTTGCTTACCTTGCTGACTTCTTGCTGTCTGCCATGCCACCCTGCCTTGGACCCAGCTGACTGTGGACTGAAACCTCTATAAACTGTGAGCTAAATAAACCTTTCTTCCCCTAACTTTGGGTGTAGGGTATTTTGTCCCAGCAACGAGAGGAAAGTAACTAAGACAAGAAGGAAGAGAGAAAAGTGAGATAGGCGGTCCTATTGGAGAGGAAAAAGAAATTAATCATAATAGGTAACAGTAATAGAAAAGAACAAAAAAGAAAAAGAAGAAATAAGAAAAAAACTGCAGGGGCTGGGGATTTAGCTCAGTGGTTGCAGTGCTTGCCTCTTAAGCACAATCCCCAGCACCAAAAACAGAAAACAAACAAACAAACAAAAATAGCAAAACAAAAGGAAAAAAGAAAAATAAGAAGGGGAAAAAAGTTAAAAGGAGAAAAGAAAAAAAGATAAAACCCCAAACCCCCCAAAAAATCAATGAAGAGGCACAAGGCCCTGAGTTTGATCCCCAGCACAAAACAAAACAAAACAAAACAAAACAAAAAAAATCAATGAAGGAAGAAGAAAGAGAAAAAAAATCAAGTCAATAAAACAAATACTCCTCTGTGTTTTTGAATGAGTGGTTTCTTTCCAGGGTGTGCAGTCTTGGAGTCCAGCAAGCCATAACCTTCTCTGCCTAGCTTTATGGTTTGTGAGGGTCCCTTCCTACTCCAGAGGCCCTTGTGACCATAGAACCCAGACTGGCAACTGTTCAAGCTGAAGCAAGTCCTTAATCATGTTGGTAGATGGGAGAACGAATCAGCCCTCTAGTCTCTGCTGGATGTAGGTCATGGGGCAGGAGTTCAAGCAGACCGTTGAATTTAATGCCAGCACTTTCAGATTCAGCCTCCTCTGAAAGCCACACTCCCTGGGCCTGGTTTCTCACTACAGAGGGAAGGGCCCATGCCCTTCCCAGGTTGAGTTTAAACTTTTCAGGGGGTCTATGTCTAGCTTGCTCCCTCTCTGCAGTTGTCTCCCATAGTTATCTCTCACCCAGTCACCATGGGAGGGTAACATTGGAAACCCTGAAGTGGAGTTGTTTCATAGTTTTTCTGTGGCCCAGTTTTAAACAACTCCTTCCCAAATTGGAGTCTGATTCAACACTCTCTGGCAATATAGCAGGTGCTGCACTCACTGGGTTTTTTCCTCCAACTCTTGCCTGCTGTGAAGGAGTCATTTTCAGAGTAAAATCTCATGCTATTTTTGTAGTTTACAATAGCCCTGGGCTTTTCTTAGGGCTAGCATTGCTGGCCAGGAGCATTAGTTCTCCCGGGAGCTGCTGACTCTCTGGGCTTACCTTCTTCTCCATGATCAGAGTGGTTGGTTAGTCAGCACCTTTGCTCCCCAGTGCTGAGGGGGAAATAAAACACAGAGCAGCTGGGCATGGTAGCACATGCCTGCAATCCCAGAACTTGGGAGGCTGAAGCAGGAGGATTGCCATGAGCTTGAGGCCAGCCTAGGCTACATAGTGAGTTCAAGGCCAGCCTGAACTACATAGCAAGACCCTGACTAAAAAAAAAAAAAGAAAAGAGAATAGAGGAAACAAAACAAAACAAAAAACCATAGAGCAGGGTTGGAGTTGGTGGGTAGCTGTGGTAAGGGCACAGAATCTACTGGCACGGAGTTGGGTGGGGGCAAACACCATGCAGGTGAAGGTGGGCATGGCTGTGGGTTCCTCAAAAGGAGCGCTTCTTAAATTTTAATGTGCATACAGATCATCAAGGATCTTGTTAAAATGTAGATTCTAATTCAGTGGGGCTGTGCTTGCTTTGGCAGCACATATACTAATTCACTGGGGCAAGCTAGGTCCTGAGAATTTTGTTCGTTTATTTTTTGTGGTACTGGGGATCGAATCTAGGGCAGTGGTGGAGAACCTATAGTATGTGTACCACAGTGGGCTGTTTGTATCACTGAAAGCTCTAAAAGGTTTGCTATTACTGATCTAGGGTCTTTGCACTGAGCTATGCCCCCAACCTTTTTAACTTTTTTTTTTTTTTTTTTGAGACAGAGTCTTGCTGTCACTAAATTGTCCAGGCTGGGCTTCAACTTGTGATGCTCCTGCCTCCACCTACCAGATTATAGGTACTAGCCTACCAGATTGTACTACCACACCTGGCTGAGTTCTGCATTTCTAAAAAGTTCCCACGTGGTGCTAATGCTGCTGGACCCAAAACCATGCTTTGAATAACAAGACTTTAGACTGAAGGTGGGGCATATAATGAAGAGTGATATGGTCAGAAGTTGTACGTAAAATAGAAAAACCAAGACATGAAAAGCAACAAATGTTTGAAATAGACTTAATCCAAAGGTTAAGCAAATTTGACTCATGAAAGGGGAAATAGCTGAGTTAGAATATCAAACAACTCAGACTAGCTAGAAGCAAATTTCCAGAACTGTGACTCTCAGTCTTTCCCATACCAGCTTGCTCTCACTCCATAAACAGAGTATGTTTGATATCTGCATAAAAAGAGAGGTTCAGGGGGCTGGGGATTTATCTGCCACTGGGGATTTAGGGGTAGAGCACTACCCTAGCAAGCACAAGGCCCTGAGTTCGATCTCTAGTACCCAAAAACAACAACAACAACGACAAACCAAAAAACAAAAGAAAAAAAAAGAGAGGTTCAAAGATAAAGTCATATATCAGGTCAAATCAGCCTATACTTGAAAAAGTCCACCAAATTTTCTTAAAGTAACTCATTGTTTTCTCTAGTTAACAAATCTACTTCCCACAACTAGAAAACGGAACTTTGCAACACACAATAACTAATTCGCACCAGCAAAAGCAAAGATCTTATCATATCTTCATCTGCTGAAAATATTGACTTGTTCCCCACTCTTAGAGGAAAGAAAGCAGAATTCTGAACTTTGAATTCAAATGCCTCCACATTCTGCTGTCACTGTATTTCCAATTCCATCTCTCATTAAAAACCCATTTCCTAACTGTTTTGGTGCTGGTCTTGTCTGCCTACAAGGTGTTTCCTGCTCCTAAACCTCTGCTCTGTGTCTTTACTGAAAGCCCCTCTTTCTTTCTTAAAATTTTGTTAATTTTTTTTATTTTAATGGTTCATTTTAAATATATATGTAGTAATATTCATCACAGGGAATTTGTACCTGTACATGATATATCATGCTTCGACTTCTTTTTCCCATTCCCTTCTCTTCAATCCCTCTTCCCCTCCTTATTTACAAAAGCTTTGTTTCCATTTTTTTTCCTTCCATTCTCTTTTTTTCTTGACCCTCTCTTCCTTCCCACTACTCTCGTTCCCCTTTCCGTTTGAACAATTTCTTCACTTTCCGCAATATATATTATACATTTTGTTTTGTTTTTTGCTTTTTTGGGCGGGGGCTAGGGATTGAACCCAGGGCCTTGTGCTTGCTAGGCAAGTTTTCTGCACTGAGCTAAATCCCCAATCCCGTATATTATACATTTTGGTCCTTACTTATTCTTCCTGTTTCTTACACCACAGACATCTTCCTCAAAGCATATCTTAAACATCATAATAGTGATGCAATAACAATCTATATTTACATAGTCCTAGACACGACATTATATGAATGAATTGTCCATTCATTCATTTGGCAAATATTTGTTGTGCCCCTAATGTGTGCAAGGCACTACTCTAGGCACTAAAAGACTAAATAGACAAGTCCCTTCCTTCAATAGGTTTACATTACAGCTTTAAGAGACAATACATAAGCACACAGCATGTCAATGATGACTGTTAGGGAGAAGACCGATATGAGATACGGGGATGTGAGAAAGGTAATAGCACTTTGAGCGCACATGTGATAGAAACACAAATTAGCCTTAAGGAAGGTAAAGGAAGAGTAAACAACAAGTAAAAGGAGCATGCTTGACACATCTGACAAGGGTGGGTAACTGAAGAGGAGGATGGTTGAAGTTGAAATCAAGTGAGTGAGGGAAATGGGGCTAAATCACATGGGAGGGCTTTACAAGCAAGTCTAAGAATTTTTCCTTTATCTCTAAATTTAGATGTAAAGCTATTTTAAAAGAATCAGAGACTTGATCTATGAAACTGAAATTGATCACAGAAAAACCAGAGCAACCACAGATCCCTTTAAGAGACCACCATGGGAACCGGGTAAAACATGAGGCAGCTCGGCCTGGGTAGAAGCAGTGGAGGCCATCTCAAGTGGTCAGATTCTGGTCTAGTTTGTAAGTTCAACCAGCAGAAAGTGAAGGTTTGAGGGTAAGAGTATGAGAGAAGCTAAAGACAACCGAGGTCTTTTGGTCTCTACAAGTGGAAGGATAGAATTTCTATTTGCTGTTATTTTATAGGTAAGGAATTTGAGGTTTACAGAGGTTGAGTGACTCTGCCAAAGTCAACTGTCTAGGAATCTGTTACAGGTTTATCTGGAAAGACTGAGTGGCAGCTCCCCTTCTCCCCATTTCCTCAAGAAAATAGCCTGGACTGGAGTCCTGCCCTTCCTGTGACCCAGAGAATTAATAGGTCTTTGTTCTCCAAGAACTCTTTGCCAATGTGAAAATAAGAATGAATTGCACAG
Source organism: Hystrix cristata (assembly GCA_004026905.1). NCBI lineage: Eukaryota > Metazoa > Chordata > Mammalia > Rodentia > Hystricidae > Hystrix > Hystrix cristata. The sequence continues at coordinate 60,626 of PVJO010002109.1, read as the reverse complement.
AGGGTAGGGAGGGATTGTGTGAGGTTAGGATTTCCAAGTGTCTCCCTCTCCAAGAGTACCCAGCAGAGGATTGGGTTGGGATGGCTGCGGTGTGCCTAAGAGTTGTGTCACTAAGCGCTGAGACCCTGGACACAGCACTAAGAATGCAGGGCTGCCTCACTGCAAGAGTGGAGAATACAGCTGTCTCTAGGCAAAGGAGATCAGCAGCATCAGCCCACGTTAGTCTCCCAAGAGCATTCAAACACTGGCTAAGAAATATAGCTAGTGTATAGCTAAGAAATCCCAGAAATAACTTAACTACCTTCATGAGTGACTACCCTGGGCTATATTCTATCTGAATAAATAGATTAATTAAATAAAAGAAAGAAATATAAGCCAAGTTCGAGTCCAGCCTGCATTACATAGTGAGTTCAAGGCCAGCCTGAACTACATAGTGAGACCCTGTCTCAAAAAAGCAAAAATGGGATTGGGGATTTAACTCAAGAGGTAGAGCACTTGCCTAGCAAGCACGAGGAGGACCTTGTGCTTGTTTCATCCCCAGCAGCCCCTCCTCCCCCAAAAAGAAGTAAAACAGGAATTTTTATTATGTCATTACTAATAAAGGAAAATCTTGGGAACATCCTAAAGGTTCAACAGAGTGGAAAATGTTGATTAAATTAAATATTTATATAGAGTATGATACTGTATCTCTTTAGAAATTTAGAATAAATCTATATTTATAGGTGTGGAAAGATGTCCACAATATGTTTCAAAAGAAAGGATAAATTTACAGCATAGTAGGTAGAGCATGATTCTGTGAAAGTCAAATCATATGTATCTACATATATACACAAATACATGTATGAAGGGATGGTTGGAAACAAGCTCACAAGATGTTAACAATACTTATCTGTGGCTCATCTGTAAGGATTATGTAATTTATTTCCTGCTTTTCTGTATTAACTGACATTCTAAAGTTGAGCATGCTTCAATTATGTAATCAGAATAAAATTTTCATCTTAGAAAAATTCTACTACCTAAGATTTTGCAATTTTGCCTCTAATTATGCTGTAAAACTTTTATCTAAAGCTAACTTGAAAATACTCATCAGATATTTTGTACCTTAGAAAACTTTTATTAAGTCTTCATTTTCATCAATTTAGCGTTGAAAAAATTAAGTGCATTAAGTGGTGTTTCTTTATGCTTTAGTTCTTTCCACTAAGCACTCTAGTAAAAACACTCTGCTCCATTTATTCGTTTTAAACATCACTGTCCTTGGGCTTTTGTGCTGACAACAATTAGGTGGTTACTTTTTTTTGGGGGGTGCTGGGGATCAAACTCAGGGCCTTGTGCTTGCTAGGCAAGCGCTCTCCCACTTGAGTTAAAATACCCAGCCCCAGGGTGGTTACTTTTTTAAAATCACAGTTATTTTCACAAATAAGATGACATGAATTCCACTGATACTAATTTTTTATGGAGGAACAAATAGTTTTGAAACAACCAAAGGAAAAATTGTTCAGTCTGGTATTTTAATTTTTTTAAATTAAAAAAAATTATTATTTTTTTTGAGATAGTCTTGATATATAGTTCCTACTGGCCTTGAACTCACCATGTAGCCCAGGCTGCCCTTGAACTCAGAGCTATTCTCCTGCCTCAGCCACCTTTGTGCTAGGATTACAGGCGTGTACCACACACCTGCTCAGTATGGGATTTTAGCACATTTATTGCAGTGATTCGTCTTCTTAAATTGGTTACAAAACTATATGACCAGGAGTTGGGGATTTAGCTCAGTGGTAGAGCACTTGCCTAGCAAAGCACAAGGCCCTGAGTTTGATCACCAGTACCCCCCCCATAATGTCTTAGCAATTTTGAAGTATACATTAAATTATTGTTAACTCCATGTCACCATGCTATACAATAGATCTCAAAAACTTATTCTTCCTTCCTAACTGAAACTTTGTACCCTTTGACCAACCCTCCGGTAATCACCATTCTACTGTGTAGTACTCTGAGTTTGACTTTTTACCTTTTATATATAAGTGAGAGCATGTAGTATTTGCCTTTCTGTGCCTACTTCATGTCACTTATTTTAATGTCCTCCAAGTTAATCACAGTGTTGCAAATGACAGCATTTTCTTCCTTTCAAGGTTGAGCAGTATTTCATTGTTTATATACACCAAATTTTCTTTATCTGTTCATGGACATTTAGATTCCTTATCTTGGTTTCTGTGAATAATACTGTAAAACACATGGGAATGCAGATATCTCTTTGACATACTAATTTCAATTCCTTTAGCTGTGTTCCCAGAAGTGGGATTGACGGATCGCTTGAAAGTTCTGTTTTTTAGTTTGAGGTAACTTCATGCTGTTCTCCCCAGTGCATGCACCAATTCACATTCCCACCAAAAGTGTGCAAGGGCTCTCTTTTCTTCACATTCTCACCAATATTCATTATCTTTCATCTTTTTGATGATAGGCATTCCAATGGGTGCAAGGTGACATCTCATTGTGATTTTAATTTGCATTTCTCTGATGATTATAGATACTGAGTATTTTTTCATATATTGGTCATTTGTATGCCACTTTTTTTTTTCTTTTTGAGACAAGGTCTTGTTTTGTAGTACAGGCTGGCCTTGAACTCACTATGTATCACAGACTGGCCTCAAACTCACAATGATCCTCCTGCCTCAGCCATCCAAAGTGCTCGTATGTGCCACCATGCCTGTCTTGTATGTCTCCTTTTGAGAGATGTATATTCAGGTCCTTTGCCCATTTTTTAATTGGGCTATTTATTTTCTTGTTAGAGAGTTAAGTTCCTTATATATTTTCAATATTAAGATCTTACTTTTACTGTTGAAATTATGATGGTTTAAGCTCTTGTGGCTCATTTCCTAGAAGCAGCAACCTCTTTCTTCCCCCAAATATCTAATAACATCCCATGTAGCTTCTTGTTTTCAAGATCGGTACACCCCCCACCTCCACCCTATTCTGCCTCAGCCTTTTGGATCTGCTGCAGCTCTGCTGCCTTTTGCCCTTAGAAGGATGCTGCTCCACTGGGCACCACTCTCCTGTATTGATGACTGTTACCATTGTTGCCACCACTAAATTCAGGAAGTGCCTGAGTTTCTTGCAAGAAAGTGAAGCGATGAGCCAGGTGTGGTGGCACACGCCTGTAGTCCCAGCTCTTGGGAGGCTGAGGCAGGAGGATCACCATGAATTTGAGGCCAGCCTGGACTACAAAGTGAGTTCAAGTCCAGCCTGAACTACATAGCTCGACTGTCTCAAAAAAAAAAAATAAAATGGTGGAACAAGTCCAAAAACACAACTGAGGCCAGACTGCAACTGTTAGCTAGTCTTTAGACTTTTGTTGGTAAGAAGTAGACTGGGCAGCAGCTAGTCTCAAAGGTTCACAGTCTAAATTTACTCTCAGAATGGCACAAATGTTGGTCCTCTAGAAATTCTACAAGCACCAGATGATGTCCTCTTGCCCTGTGCCCTACAAAACACAGTCAGTCATCGGTTCAGTTCCTACCATAGGTGAAACTTGACAGAGTTCTGGGGCAAGTACCTTCCATCTCCAGTTCGCAGCCTCTCCGCCGGCACTGAATAAAGAAAACAAACCTGCACACTCAGCAGTCCCCTCCCTCCTACTTCCATGAAACTCCCAAACAACTGCTTGAACTACGGTCCTCTCAACTCTGCGGAGATATCCAGTAATACACAAGTTTGGCACAGTCTAAGTCCCACATTTAGGAAAACACATTTCTTTATTGAAATCAATCTACAGAGGCAGAAAACCATGAAGAAATGCTAAAACATCTACACTTGCTTTACCTCAATTTTTTCAGGACTTCACCTTGAACTAAACAAGGCTGATTGCTTTCCATTTACATAACCCAAGAGGCTACTTCAGGGTATTTCCCAGGACAGAGCAAGACTTAGTACCAAAAGGAAATCTGATCCTTTGGTTTTATACGTTAGTATCTCCAGCTGCTTCACTCATCAAGGTTAAAAAACAAAATCCTGGCTTCAGCCAACTTGGTTATAATATCACCTGCTGTAATTACTTGTTGGAAAGCATGTCTCCTCTTCATTAGAGAGCTTTGAGGTCAAATAGCAAAAATAGAAGCTGGAAGAGATATTAAAGGAGTGAGTGGTGCCTAATGATAGAACATAATGTCAAGCAGATTGTCATGTGGGAACAGTGGGCTGTGGTGAAACAATGCAATATTTTGGTGTTAGACAGATATGGGTCCACATTAGGGCGGCACATTTCCTCTAGGGTGGGGTGACGTGGATTTAACTTCTCTGAATCTTAGTTTCTTCACATGAAAAATAATGGGGATGATTTTACTGCCTAGAGTTGAGGGTTAGAGGAGAAAACATAACCAAGCTCTGGCAGGCAGGCCATGTACCGGCCCCAGCACTGGATTCTTGGAATAAAGTGAACAGAAAAAAATAAATAAATAAAAATGAGCCACTATCAAAGCTGGACCTCATGGCGCACATCTGTTTAAAACAAAAACTCACTATCTTCATTTGAGATTCCAGTTCAGAAAGGAAGACAGGCATTATAAAAAGAACTATCTAATGACAATTGTGATAAATGCTATAATGAAGCCTAGATAGGAGTATTATCAAAGGAGACCTGATCTGGTTTCAGGTGGCAGGGAATGTGGCTTGTGAAAGTGATGCCAAAAGTGGGAACTCTACTAGTGGAGAACATGTCAAGTTCAGTTGACAGGTTCTAAGCTCAGTAGGTACTCAGTAAATAGAAGCTGCTATTATTATTATTCTTTTTTGGGGAGGGTGCTGGGGATCAAACCCAGGGCCTTGTGCTTGCTAGGCAAGTGCTCTACCACTTAAGCTAAGTCCCCAGCCCCTATTATTATTATTTAGTCAACAAACACTGAGTGTCTAATATGTATACTGGGCTCCTGTGCATACTAGAGGGTACAATAAATGTGTGAACTTGAGCAAGTGCAAGTAGCTTAATACCTATGAGTCTCAGTATGCCCATCCATAAAATGGGGGTATTAAGAGTACCTCTGGGAGGCAGGCACGGTGGGACATGCCTGTAGTTCCAACTACTCAGGAGGTTGAGGCGGGAGAACTGAGGGATTGAGCCCAGGGGTTTGAGGCCAGTCTTGGCAAAACAAGGAGGCCTAATCACTCACTCTCTCTCTCTCTCTCTCTCTCTCTCTCTCTCTCTCTCTCTCTCTTACACACACACACACACACACACACACACGAAAACAAAACAAAACAAAACAAAGAAACCAAAAAAACTATCTAGTCTTTTTCTTCTTCTTCTCTAGTACTGGGGATTGAATACAGGACCTTCTCCCAGGCTGGGCTCAAACTTGTGGTCTTTGCCTCAAAGTGCTGGAATAGGTTTTTGTTTTGTTTTGTTTTGTTTTGTTTTGCTTTGTTTTTGTTTTTTAGAGCTGTATATTGCATTATGTACCTACAGTCTCAGCCTGGGCAATTTAGCAATTTAGTGAATGCCTGTCTCAAAATAAGAAATAAAAAAGGGCTGGGATGTAACTTAAGTACAAAGGACCTGGGTTCAATCCCCCACACCAAAAAAAAAAGAGAAAGAAAGAAAAAAAAGAAAAGAAATAATATATGTATAGTGTTAACATAGTGACTAGAATAGGGAGAAATAACATATGTCAGTAATATTTTTGCTTACAATCAGGCCTGGCCGCATAATTTACAGGACTTAGTGCAAAATGAAAATGTAGGGTTCCTCGCTAAAATTATTAAGAATTTTGGCTGGGCATGGTGGCACACACCTGTAATCCCAGCACTTGGGAGGCAGAGACAGGAGGATCACTGAGAGTTCAAGGTTGTCTGGGCTACATAGTAAAGTGAAATGCTGTTTCAAAAAAATTACTAAGAATTTCAAAATGGCAACTGCAGCATTTTAAGTCAAAGGGAAGGGTTAAGGATTTAGCTTAGTGGTAGAGAGCTTGTCTAGTGAGTACAAGGCCCTGGGTTCAATCGCCAGCACCAAATGAACAAAACAAAATGAAACAAAATGCAACAAAATGAATCAAATCAAAACAAAACAGAAGCCCTGAGTGACTGCACAGTTTCTCATGAAGTTACCCATGAAAAAGCTGTGTTAATTTTCTGATACTGTAACAATATGCCAGAGATAATCAATTTATAAAAAGGAAAAGTTTGGTTCACAGTTTTGGAGTTTTTTTTTTTTTTGAGACAGGGTCTTGCTATGTAGTTTAGGCTGGCCTCGAACTTGTGGTGATCCTCCTGCTTCGACCTCCCAAGTGCAGGGATTACAGGTGTGTGCCACCACGCCCAGCTAGTTTTGGAGATTTCAGTCTGTGACCAATTATCCTCCTGGCTTTGGTCCTTGATAGCACAGTCTATCAATGTCAGGAGCACCCTGCAAAGGAAGCTCATTCACCTCATTGCTAGGTACAAAAGAGCGAGGAAGAGGAAGGGGCTGGGGTCCCAATATCCTCTTCAAGGGCAGGGCCCAAGTGACCAATAGACCTCCCAATAGGCCCCACCTCTCAGAGGTACCACTGACTCCCAGTGGCACCAAAAAATGGAGACCAAACCTTTAACACATCGGCCTTGGACAGACTTATCCTAACCACAGCAACAACCCTGTGACTAATTATGTCCATATACACGTATACGAATTTATGTAGTTTTCCTATACAAAGAGGTTGAATTTTTCTTGGGGGCAACTTCCACAACTCAATGTGTTGAATTTAGTTTATAAGAATAAAATATGGGGCTGGGCGTGGTGGCAAAAGCCTGTAATCCCAGCATTTAGGAGGCTGAGACAGGAGGATTGCCATGAGTTAGAGGTCAGCCTGGGCTACATAATGAGCTCAAGGACAGCCTGAACTGCCTAGTAAGACCCTGTCTCAAAAACAAACAAAAATATGGTACAAATGCCCTATGATGACTGTTATCACTGTGTATATCTAAAATGTACCATTAAAATGCAATTTTTTAAAAAGCAAAAAAAAAAAAAGAATAAAATATGTATGTATTCAACATATCAACAGATGATCATGGGTACTCTCACTTTTTTCAGCATTCTGTTGAGAAAAACATCTAAACAGCCAAACTGCATGTATTTTATAGTGAGCACATGTACACATAACCAACTAGATTCCACCACTAATATTTTATTATATTTGCCTTATTGCACAGGTATCCATTCCTTTATCCATCCTATTAATCAATCTGTATTGTTTTCACGCATTTCAAAGCAAATTTCAGATACAAAATCACTAACTAAAGCCCAGTTTGTTTAGCTCTTTCTTTTAAAGTACAACTGACATACAGAGAGATGCACAAATCTTAGGAGTAATTTGCTGAGTTTTGACAAGTACACAGATTTCTGTAACTCAGACCTCTAGAAAGATAGAGAACATTGCCGTCACCCTAAAAAGTTCCTTCATACTCTTTCTCAGTAAATCCTCATTCCTACCGTCAAGACAACTACTGCTGTTCTGTTTTGGGTTTTTTTCTCATGGTACTTAAATTTTTCACAAGGAACCTTAATAAGTACTTAATTCTAGTGCTTTCTTAAAAGGGCACATAGAAAATCTGGCAGCCTATAAAACAGGAGAGGTCAAAAAAATAAGAGAGGTGGCCGGGCATGGAGGTGCATGCCTGTAGTTCCAGCACTCGGGAGACTGAGGCAGCAGGATCACCACAAGTTCAAGGTCAGCCTGGGCTATGCAGTGAGTTCAAAGCCAGCTGGACCTATATAGAGAGACCCTGTCTCAGGAAAGAAAAAAAAAAAGGTAATTCTAGAATACTCTGGAGCAGTCAACAAATATTTGTTGAGTTAAAGGATAAAAGCAGTAAAATGACTTGAAAGCTTTTCTTCTTAATAGTTTTATTCATTGGAAAAAGTGATACAAAGAACTCCAGGAAAAAAAGCAAATAATATGAAAAAGTATTAGGCAGAAATAAAAAATCAAACTGGGCGTGGTGGTACACGCCTCTAATCCCAGCATTCTGGAGATTGAGGCAGGAAGATCTGCCATGAGTTTGAGGCCAGCCTGGACTACATAATGAGACCCTGTCTCAAAAAACAAACAAACAGACACACAAATCACCCGTCATGGAATGATGAATATTTTAAAATTTTAGTGAAATATATTTGGTGATTTATGTATGAAATTTGATATAAATGGGATTATACACATGCTACTGTATAACCTAATTTTATCACTTAGCAATGTGCTATAGATATTTTTCTTCATTAGTAAATATCGGTTGTGCCAGGTGTGGCGGTGTGTGCCTATAATCCCAGGACTCTGGGAGGCTGAGGCAGGAGGATCACAAATTTGAACCCAGCTCTTTTTGGCAGCACATATAGTAAAATTTGAACCCAGCCTGGACAACTTGCCAATTTAGTGAGACCTTGTCTCAAAATAAACAATTTTGAAAAAGGAAAAAAAAAATGAAAAAAGGACTGGGGATAGCTCAGTGTAAAGGCTCTGGGTTCAATCCCAAGTACTGAAAAAAATATATATAGAGAGAGAGAGTAGTAGGAACTCTGACACTAAAGCTGATCCAAGGAATGAAAGCAGACTCAGGAAGCAGAAAGGGGAGCAAATTAATTTTCCCCTGAAGAAGGAACACAGGCCTGTAGATGGCCTTGATTTTACCCTCTGACTTCCAGAATCACAATCCAATAGATCTGTGCTGTTTACAACACACACACACACACACACACACACACACACACACACGCACATTGAAATAATCACTTTTATAGATACACTACATAACTAAACCATTCCTTAGTTAACCAGTTACCTACCAATGAACACTCAGATTGTTTCCAAAATTTCAATTTTTTTTTTTTTTGGCGGTACTGGAGATTGAACCCAGGGTCTTCAACACTGAGCTATATCCCCAGATCATTTTTTATTTTTTGTTTTGAGACAGTGTCTCGCTATGTTGCTAAATTGCCCAGGCTGGGGGCTTGAACTCGTGATCCTCCTGCCATAGTCTTCCAGAGTGCTGGGATCATAGGCGTGTGCCACTACATCTGGAGAAAAATTTCAATAGCAACAGCAACATTGGAATGAACGTCCTCATACATATGTTTTTTTCTGAATTGTATGACTGTTTTCTTAGGATAAATTGCTGAGGGTGGTATTACTGGGTTACAACATGAACACATTTTACATTCTGGTTTATTATACCAAAATGCCCTCTTAAAAAGTAAACATCAGCTTACATCCACTGGCTAGCTAAGGTTTATATTCTTCAAAATGAGAAAAAGAATATTTGTTTCATCTTTTTCCTTCAGGATACAAAAGAAACACATGAATCCCTATTAATCTCTTATTAAAACTGGGCAGCAAAAATATACACAGAAGTGCCACTAAAAGCATTGTAAATGAATTCAGTTGACTTCAGTTGACCTATCATATGCAAAGATGGGCTAGGTGCAGAGAGCAGGAAGGTGAGAGGCCATGGACTTGGTCTCAAAATATTTTCAGCTAACTACAGTAGGACAATTCCCTGCCTCCAGTGATTTATCGTTGCTTAAGCCTACATACTTTTTTGGGGGGGTTGTGCTGGGTATTGAACTCAAAGCCTTGTGCTTGCAAGGCAAGTACTCTAACCACTGAGCTAAATCCCCAGCACCCTCAAACCTACATAAGAATGAACTCTGAGAGTCTGCTTCTAAAGAACAATGACTCCTATATTAATTTTGATACAAAACTCAAAAGATATAAATGAAAAACTGTCTTCCTCTAATCTTTGTCCCTCAGATCTCTACCTCCACTCATATCATAGTTTCCCTCTCTAGAAGTTATCAATGTGACTGACTTTCTGCACATTTTTCCAGAAAATGCTCTGTATGTGTGTATGGGCATGTGCACAGCAGGCAAAAACACGAATGGTTCACTCATTGCTTACACATTCATGCAATTCTTCTTCTTCTTCTTCCTCTTCTTCTTCCTCCTCCTCCCCTTGCCCTTCTGTCTTTTTCTTCTTCTTTTTTTTTGGTACTGGGAATCGAAACTAGGTCCTTGTGCATACTAGGCAAGTGCTTTAAATCTCCAGTCCCTTTTTAAATTTTAAGAGAGGGTCACACTAAGTTGCCCAGGCTGGCCTTAAACTTTTGATCCTCCTGCTCAACCTCCTCAGTAACTGGGAGTACATGTATGTACCACTATGCAATTTTTAAATACAAAAGTATTATATTTACATATGATTTTGCACATTACTCTTAAAAATATACATCGGAGATTTCCCATATCCATTTGTATATGACTGCTTCATTTTTTGACATTTATTTTTCTTTCCTTCATTTTTTGAGATGATGTCTTGCTATGCTGCGCAGGTTAGTTTTGAACTGGAGGCTTGTGCAGTCTTGCTTCAGTCTCTGGATTGTCTGGGACCACAGGTGCTTGCCACTGCACTTGGCTTCGTTTATTTTTTAATTGGAGATTATTCCATATCCACTCTTGTACATCTGCTTCATTCTTATCATCTACACCAGTAATCAATTGCACAAATGTATTTTATCAGTACTTTATGGATGACTGACTGGTCCCCAAATTTTGCTACTACCAAGGCTACAATGATTATCCTTCTACAGACTGAAATCCTTTTGTAATAAGAAATGACTTTTGTAATAAGAAATGAAGTTAGTAATTTTGGCTTCAAATCAGGTTAATAAGTACTTGGTAGAGAAAATCGTTGGATTATAAATGACTATTACAAGCACAAAGCATTAACTATACACACTGCATTTGAAATACATTCCCAAACAAATGTTAAAACAAAAGTAAAAAAGCCAAAGGAAATCTCCACCCACTTAGTCAGACTCCTCAAAGAGAAGTAAATAGATAGGCCTTGTCCAGTGTTCTATAGGCTTATAGTAGAGATTTGTCACACTAATAGCAATAATTCAGTAGACAGTACATGCCTCAGCACTCAGAACTTCCCGGGAGAGCTTGGATCTAGCAACACAGACACACAAATGTTCATTTGTTGCATAATAATTCATCAAAAGATCTTTGGACATGCAAATGGAAAAGCACATTTCCTTTGGCCCTGCCCTTTGCCTATTTTTTCAACTTCATTTTGAAATAATTACAAACTTCGAAAAAACTTTTAAGAATAGCACAAAGAATTCCTATATATCTTTTATCCAATTTCACTGTTTTAAAAAACATTTGCTGTATTCCATCTGCATCTCTCTAAATACAAATATGCCTTCTTTTTCCTCTTCTTCTCCTTCTCCTTCTTCTTTTTGAGACAGGGTCTCGCTGTATAGTTCAGAGTAGTGTTAAACTTGCTGTGTAGCCTAGGCTAGCCTCGAACTTGCAATGAGCCTCCTGATTCAGCCTCCTAAGTCCTGGGATTACAGGCATGCAGCACCATGCCCAGTTCCCTTCTTTTTCTTTTTTCTTCTTCTTTTTTTTAATACTAGGGATTGAATCCAGTTTTGCACTGTACTACATCCCCACCCTACTCGCCCCTTTTTTTGGAGACAGGGTCTCACTAAGTCACTGAGTTACCCAGGTTGGGCTCAAATTTACAATCCTGCTGTCTCACTCAGCCTTCCAAGTGTTGGGATTACAGGCGTGTACTGTCATGCCTGGCCCTTCTGAAATTTTTGAGAGTAGGTTGTATAGCTCATGACCCTTTGCCCCTAAATACTTTAGTGTGTATTTCCTAAAAACAAAGATAGCCCACTGATTTTGGGGGAGAAATGGACTTGGCCACTTCCATCTACTCTTCTATAGGATCACAAAGAACCCACAGGCCACTATATCTCACTGTAAGGGGCTCAGAGGAAGACTAGTTTTCCTGAACGTACACTCGGTGAGTAAGCTGATGAGTCCTGCTCTGGTCTCTCTTCAGATCATAAGCTGATGAACAAACAGCTAATGTTTTCTGCCTGCTCACCTGCCCTTCGCCTGATGCAATACATTCAGGAAACCACCCTTTTTCCTTTGGACACACGGTTAGTAGGATCATCCTTCAAAATTCCTTTTTCCCCTGGCAATGAAATGGGCATGTAACTCGATGTATGTCAGTCAGCCTATCTGGGCCATCTGAATCTTGAAGAAAGGACTCCAAAACTGGAAAAGAATGAGCTGACTCCTTCTAAAGGCAGTGCCAGAAGAGGCTGCACAACGCTTTTATCATTCATGAGCTCCACTTCCCACCCTTCCTGAAGCTTGCTTCTTCAGCATTTCTTTCTATACTCAAGCTACTCTATGTCACTGCAATCATTTCCAAAGGCTTAGGTTAGCTAGGGCCCATTTCTGTTGCTTACAAACACAGAACTGTAGGCAATAATGGCTCACTTAAAAATTACTTTTTTTGCCCAAATGGAACTGTGACTTAGATTGAACAGAAAAAAAGTTAGCCCTGAGTACACCCTTCCCTGAGGCTTCATATGGCAGTGTTTTAGTAAGCTTACAGTTCTGCTATTCTGTCTAATGACACCCTACTTTCTTACTCCCAGAAGTGACAATCCCTGGAAAAGCAGAGTAGTTCTTCTGCTAGTTGCAGCACTTTGAAATGTCCCCAGCCAAGGGACATTATTTTAATGGCTATTTTAACTCCATCACCCCCAAATTGTTCCATCTGGGTGCTAGAGTGTTGAAATACAATCTGCCTTGAGCATAGTAGCCTGGGGTAGACTCCCTGCCTGAGGGCCTCTGAGGCCTGCCATCAGAAGGAAGTGAAGGTACTGCTCATTGTTTTTCTTGACAATCTATTGCTGATCTCCTGAGAAAATTTATAGCAGGAACTCACATATCCAAGAACTACTGTTCACTCTATAATAACATTCTGACAGTGGAATCTGAATCCACACCCTGGAAAAAAAAATCTCCAAGAACGCATAACCATCTGCAAAAGAGTCCCCAAGCTCATGTTAAAAACAGCTTTTTCTTTTCTTTCTTCCATTAAAAAAAAAAAAAGATTACCACGCAGGGCAGTTGAGCTTCTCAGTCACTAAAGAACTAGACCTTGACTTTATCTTTGCATAGCCAAAAATTAAATCATTTAATAAATACTGGGGGCTGGGAGTGTAGCTTAATGGAGAGCATGTACCTAGCATGTGTAAGACTCTGGGTTTAATCCCCAGCATAATCAATCAATCAATCAATCAATAAACAAGTAAGTAAGCGTCTGCTATGTGCCAGGAACTGTGCTAGTGGCTGGAGAAAGATCAGAAAGCAGAAATAGGGTCCTTACTCCCATAATGCTTACAGTCCAGAGGAGAGGCAGACATGAAGATGTTATACAAGTAGCCCACTACAGTTTGTTACTAGTGCTATGAAAGACAAGTACAAAGATCTGTGAAGGAGAAGTGTAAACCATTTTCCTAAGAAGAAATAGGTTCCATAATTCCAAACAAATTACAGTGAAAATATGAATAATTATTTCTTTTTAAGGTTTTTTCTATTTTCCAAGCTTTCTACATTAAAAATAAAACACTTTTTAAAAAAATTCCCCTCCTTTCCCTCCTCTTCCTCTTCCTTCTCTTTCTCAGTATTGGGTGTTGAATCTAAGTCCTTCACACTGAGTTACATCATGTCCCCCACCAGATCTTTTTTATTCTTTATTGTGAGACAGGATCTCACTAAATTGCAAAGTTGCCTGGGCTAGTTTGAACTTGTGATCCTTCTGCCTCAGCCTCCCACAGTGCTGGGATTACAGGCATGTGCCGCCATGCCTGGCTAATAAAATACTTTTAAAAATTGTAGATCATGAGCCAGCTGTGGTTGGTGGCACACGCCTGTAATCCCACTACTTGGGAGGCTGAGGGAGAGGATTGTCGCAAGTTGAAGGCCAGCCTGGGCTACATAGTGAGTTCAAGGCTAGCCTAAACTACGTAACAAGACCCTGTCTCAAAAAAAAAAAAAAAAAAGTTTGACCTAGTCTGGGCAATTTAGTGAGACACTGTCTCAAAATAAAAAATAAAAAAGGTACGAGGATGTAGTTCAGTGTGAAGGCCCTACATTCAATCCCCAGTACCACAAAACAAACAAATGAAGAACCCCTCTCAAACCCTCGGTTTTCCAAAATAAAGAATGCACTTTTACTCTATTGTAAAGGACAAATCTGAGTCATTTGTAGGAAAATGGATGCGCCTCCAGACCATAATGTTAAGTGAAATAAATTGGACATACAAGTTTAAATATTGCATTGTTTCTCTTATATGAGGAACCCAAAGGGTAAATAAGGAGCATAATGGAGGACAGATATTAGGAAATAGGAAGAATATGTTCAAATGGGAAGGGGAACAAGGGAAAAGGAAAAAAAAAAAGAATAGAAGAAAAAAGTGGAAACAAAGGTTTTGTAAATGGAAGGGAAAGGGAATGGGAAAAAAAAGAATTAAGATATATTATGTACAGTTACAAATTCCCTGCGATGAATGTGATCAATATGTATGACAAATATGTAATAATAAAAAAAGTTTAAAAAAATCCTTCTAGCTGGGCATGGTGGTGAACACTCATAATCCCAGCACTGGACAGAGGCTGAGGCAGGAGGATTGCCACAAGTTGAAGGCCAGTCTAGGCTACATACTGTATTTCTGTGAAAATAAGACCTAAGTGGAAAATAACCACTGTCATGATTTTTCAGGTTGCTCATAATACAAGCCCTACTCCAAAAATAAGCCCCAGTTATGATTGTCAGCCAGATGGAGGCATTTATTAGGTCTGCAGCAATACATGCTAGATGAATTATACAATAATATTAATATATAATTAAACATAAATAATATTAACATTACTACTTAAATGATTATATAAATTATAATTATTTGTAAATACAAAGCAGGTGCCTTTAAACGAGAGGTAATCGCCTATGTAAAAACAGATGAACTCAAGTTTTATTGCCAAATGACCAATCAGAGCATAGGCACAATGTGCAAATAACGTGCACACTTGATAATGAACGGATGTGGTTGTGCCTAATATGAATTTCATAATTCAATGTCATGTGTTGTAATAGATGCACTTCATGCATGTGTGTGAAATAAAATGTTTTCTGAATTTTGGTGCCTGCAATTTTGTCTTGCTTTTGTGTGGACCACCATTCTTAATTGTCATTGTCATCATTTTTGTTGCCACTCCTATTTCACAAATCTTCAATTAACATTTGACTTAATGAAAACTGTGAAATCTAGCCTGCCAGAGGTCGTGACTTGGATGAAGAATTCACGGGATAAAATCACTGACAGCTGTGTTGCTAATGCTCCATGAGCAGGCTACATGGACAAGAAGTGTAGCCCTATTACTGCACATAAGAGATTGGGGCCAGTAATTCTATAGGGAATTGTGTCGTAAGAAATTCAGGACAGAATTTGGGGTTTGGAGAGTTATGATGATGTTCCAGAAAATGACATGACTGTATTTGAAAAAAATAGATTTTTGTGAATGAGTAAATGAATAAATGTAGATTGTTGTACATGAAAAAAATAAGATGTCCCCTAAAAATAAGCCCTGTTGGAACAAAAATTAATATAAGAGCCAGTCTTATTTTCAGGGAAATAAGGTAGTGAGTTTAAGGCCAGCCTGAACTACTTAGCAACATTCTGTCTCAAAAAAACAAAAAACAAAAACTTCCTTAAAAAAAAAATCACTAGATGAACAAAACCACTGCATGTAAACAGGCCCCTGATATTTTACTTGGTAACTAAGTTATTTAGAAACAAATCCAGTTATACTAATAAAAATTCAGAAAGAAAATGCATCATGTGGCTTTCTGACCCAGCCCTTTTATTCTTAAGCATTTGCTACATTCCAAGTAACTTTCTTAAATTAGTTCTTAAAAGCAAGAGGACACTTTCAGTAATCAAAAGGGGACTTATGTAAGAGCGATAAAAATAAACATAATTTCTTCTCTTTCTCATCTTCCTTCTCCCAATACAGGCCTTTTGCTATAAATTTTGATATAAATTATTGATTATTTTCAACAAGGCTTTTAGTGTTGACTTTCCCATTTCTCTTAAATAATGTGGTATTTTTAAAACGATATGCTTTATGTGGTTTAGAAAAAACATCTGGAAGAATATAGCTGACAAACTACTAACAACACTAGACTGTATTTCTGACTAGGATAGAAGGACTTTTACTTTACTTCTTTTTCGTTACCTGAATATATGCCAGAGTATGCATTCTTATCAATCAAAAGTAAACGAACATAATTTTTAGGAAAAAAATCCTCACATGTACTTTGTAACTGGCATGATGATTCAGTACCAGTCACAGTGAAAATCTTCATCCTTGGGCTGGAGGTGCAGTTTAGTTGTATCATGCTTACCTGGCATGTACAAAGCTCTGGGTTTGCTCCCCAGCACGCAAGAAAAAAAAAAAATCATTACTCTTTGAGCCTTGATCTCAGTTTCTGTTTTTATGAACCAGGAGAAATACCACACAAAGACGATATGAGAAAGTGCTGCCCACGTGGTAAATACATATTCAATAAAGTTTCCTTCTCAGATTAGTTGTCTGTGATTCTTTTAGAGTTAATATTCTGATTCCCTCTTTTTATAGTTATAAGAAAGATTGCTATATAAAAAAATAAATGTCTTCACTTGTCTACAGGTAATTATTTTTCTTTTATTTCCTGAAGAACCAGGAAGCCAAAAACAGATGAGCAGTACTTCTGGAATGTCTGGGCGACTCCACCCTGGGCACCTGGGAAATGACGGGGTATTTCCACTCATTAGAATCTCCTAGAGGGGGAGAGCCTTCCTTAGCGGGAAGAAGATCAACTTCAGTTTTAATAAATGAGTACGTACCATTAAAAATACTATATATACCCATGATTTTGATCTTTGAGTACTCCTGGTTTCCTTTTTAATTGGTTTGCTAACCTATACAGTATTTGTAATTCAGATATCTACTTTGGCAGTTGTGTAAGTGTTCTATAATTTATTATATCAAAGTCATTAAAGTCCAATTAGAATATTATCAGTTAGGGAGGGTTGCGTATTAGCTGATGGGGCTGGGGATTTAGCTCAGTGGTTAGAGTGCTTGCCTAGCAAGCGCAAGGACCCCAGCTCAATCCCCAGCACCAAAAACAAACAAACAAACAAACAAACAAAAGCATATTAGCTAAGTTTACAGAGCTGTCTATACCTCTGAAGTGCTAATAATTGCCCCTCTTTTTGTGTGTGTGTGTGTGGTGCCGGGGATCGAACTCAGGCCCTTGTGCTTACAAGGCAAGCACTCTAATCACTGAGCTAAATCCTCAGCCCCTGCCCATCTTTGATAGTAGTAGTAGGATAATAATTTTCCAATTCTCTCTTTGCTTTTCTGAGACTGAAAACTGGCCTGGATCATAGCAGTGGTAATACATATTAGTCTTTAAAAAGATAAAAACCTTAAAGGGGAGAGAGAGCAACAACATCAGGAAATATTGCCATTCTCATTTCTCAAAAAATGATATGCTTTTTACTTAATTAAAATTTTGTATGGATCAGAGAGAGGAACACCCACACAGTTTAGAATTCAAACTATCTTATGTATGAGATTTCTTATTTTAAGCCTTTTTTTTTTGTGCCTGCCAAATAACAGTGGGTGAAGAATGCCTTCAGTGCCATTTTGGCATTTCCAGTTGCCCTGTGCAGCTTGGTAGGATTCTTTATTCTGCCAGGTTATAGCAGCCCCAGTTTTTCTTGTACAGAAAGCCCATTCTGTTTAACATTTTAAGCAATGTTAAAGAAGAACTGAACAAAAAGAGACATTTTTTGCTTTCATATTTATAAAATAGTCTCTCTATATACAGAAAACAACTTGCTCCTAACTATATTTGGAGGGCTAGAATGTTTACTGTTATCAATAATAATAAAAATGAATATTCTCAGAGTATCTGTTTTCCAGGAATCATGGTTGTCATTTTGTTTTGCCTTATTTAATCCTAAAAAGATTCTGTGAGGCATTATCTACTTCATTAAAGTTCTGAAATTTGTTGCATTGCCTACAAGTTCTTTAGCAACTGAACCACATTTCTGACCCCTCCCCCCCTTCCTTTGCCCCTTCTGCTTCAGTAATACAGACCTCAAGTTCTGTTCTCACAAGTCCCTTTTTAAAATTTTTCTATTTCGAGACTGGGACTCTAAATTTCTCAGGGTGGCCTCGACTTTGAGACCCTCTTGCCTCAAGTGTCCCAAGTAACTGGGATTATAGCTGTGTGCCACCACACCCAGCCTTCCATCACTGTTTTTTTTTAACTCTATTACAGTAAGGACCTTAGTGGACCATGATCTAAGCTATGAGCAATTTGAGGGAGACGCTTTTCTTCTTTCTCCTTCTTCCTCTCCTTTTCTTTTCACTTCATTTTCTTCCTCTTCCTCTTCTTCATTGTTTTATTTTCAGAGCCTTTCAAAGTATCTGTTTCCCAGTAGGTATTCAATTAAATAACTATAAAATGAAAGAATGCATACACGATTTATAAATTCATGCACAGAACTCATTAGAGATTTGTGGAGCGGTTTTCTTTGTTCCACATAAGCCTAAAAAGTTACCAGAAATGAAAAATTCTCTCCCTCTCCCCCCACTCCTTTCCTATCTTCTTTATTTCTCTTCCCAGCACTGAGGATTGAACTCAGCCCTTCCCACCAAGTTACATCCCCAGTTCTTTTTTATTTTGAGACAGAATCTTGCCAAGTCCCTAAATTGCCCGGGTGAGGCTTGAACTTGAGATCTTCTGCCTCAGCCTTCCAGAATACTAGGATAAAAAGATGTGCTTCATCTTTTTATAATTAATCTTTCCAAAGTGACTTTATTATTCTCCAGAATACAGTAATAACTCATTACATATTTTCTGAATTGAACAGTCTTAAAAGTAAGGTTGTTAGGGATGGGGGTATAGATCAGTGGTAGAGCATCTACCTAGCATGTACAAGACCCTGAGTTCGATCCCAGACACCACTAAAAAAAATTATGTAAGTTCTTCATAATATAATGCTTACTCTCTCCAGGCTCACTTTGTGCCACTCCTACTTTATCTAATGAGTAACAATACTGTAATTTTCATTCAACATATCAAATATTTACTCAGCCGCTGTGCCAAGCACATAGGTCTATTGCTACAAACAGCCTCATTTCTTTTCTTGCTATCCCTCTTCCTGGAAACTCATGAAACCAACCAGTAAATAACATACTTATTGTTGTTCTCCTACCTTCCATCATCAGTTCCTTTACCTCTCCAAGAAGGCATCCTGACCTCTTTAGCATTCGTTGCTTGCTTCGGTCTTAGCCCTGATTACGTCAAAGTGAAGTCATCTGTGTCACCTACCCATCCATAACACCTGCTAAACTCTCAGAGGGCAGGGATGGCCGTTTTGTTCACCTGTGTGTCCAGCACAAAACGGAGGACAGAGCTAAAACCCTGCAAATAAGAAGTATGGAAACGAGTAATTACTCGTTACTAAGCCACACGATTTAACACTTTGAAGTCTCTACAACAAGAGCGTTAAGTATTATTATGTTCATATTAAAGAACAAAAAAGGGGCTTGAAAAAGTTTAGAAACTTGCCCAAGGTTATACAGTGGTGTATCCTGTTGTCAAAGGAATCTGAAGAATGACAACATTGATTCTGCATGATTAAGATTCCTTCTCATCTTGTAGTTTTCATTTTGCTTTTGCCAAGTGTTTTCTTTTCTAAGGCAGTAACTCTTGCCTAAAATAACGAGCAGGGCAACGCTCCATTTTTTCATATTGGAATTGACCCTTCTCTGGAAGCCACGTGATCTGAAACTCTCCTTCGCAACAGAAGCGACGTAGGAGTCCTGAGCAACACAGTAGGTCCAGTGAGAAGAAGGTCGGTCATTTTCGAAATGGAATGAGGAAGGTAAGAGTTCTGGCAGGAAACAGCAAAGAATTTAGCCAGAGGAAGATGATAATCATACCTGAGGATCCTGAGACTTGTGGAGTTTGGTTGTTCACAGTAGGACGGCTGTGGGTCACTGTGTTGCCCACACCTAAGATGCCTACCAATAAACATCTTCTTTGAGTGGTCTGTCCATTTTGCTCGATAGTATTTTCAGTAAAAACTACAGCGAGTAAAATTTAGTAAAACTTAGACCTTCTTATTAAGAAGGTAAAAGAGAAAGTTGGTATATGTAATTTACAAACGTTCAGCCACACAAATTCCTTCTTGCCCTTAAGCAAAATGGTCATCAAAGGTTCTCCTGAGGTTTGAAGCTTCTAGCCCTTAACTAAAATGGCATCCAAAGGCGCGTTAAAAATCAGTTTGCCCTCTTCTCTGCCCTCGACGAACATGGCTTCCACGGCGTCGTTCACGTGACACCCCCGGACTACGGCAAGGGAGAGGGGGTAGGAGGGCCCTTGAAAAGGGTGCGCGTTCCCGTGGCAGTGCACCGGGTAGGTTTCAGTCAGAGTCACTATGGCGGCCAGCGCTGGCAAGGTAAGCTGAGGCGGTGGCGGTGGGTAGGGAGGCAGAACCCTTCGTGGCGTCTTGGTTCCAAAGACCCGCAGCCGGCTCGCAGAGAGGTCGGCCGAGGTCGTGGCTAGCGGTCGGGGCGGGCGGGTGGCTGGCTGAGGGGTACTGGGGCTGAGGCGGGCAGGCACCGGCTCCTGACGGCCGTTTGTTTTGGTGTTTTTCCTACCAGGTCGGAAAGTTTCCTGCCTCGTCGGGCACAGCCTGAGCTTACCCCACTGGCCACGAGTAGTGGAGGGTGCGGCGGACCCAGCCTGGGGCCTCCAGGCCTCTCCCTCAACCTCCGGGCCAGTCTCCCTCCCCCACCTCCTCGTCCTCCGGGAGCTGTGGCTGCCGCCCCTGAGATGCGACCCTCCTGGGGGCGACTCTGACCGGAGGCGACCGGTGTGCTGAGCACCAGCGAGAGCCCAGGCGTCTAGGAGTCAACTTCCCGCCGGTCGGGACGCCCGAGCCTCCCAGGGTAGAGCCTGGTTCGGACCGTACCGCCCTGCAGGGCAGGGTCCCCGCCCTGGTCGCGGGGGCGCCCGCCAGGTGCCTGGGTGTCGCGACTCTGCCGCCGCTCGCGCCCCCGCCGGCTCCCAGTCCTCGCGCCTAGGACTGCCGAGGCGGCCCGAGCCTCGCCCGGGATCCTTGCCCAATCCGGGGCGGCCTCCGCGCAGCAGGGGCAATGCAGATTGTCCGGCCGGCCCTCTAGACCCCCTTCGTCGTCCCCTTCGCTTCTCGCCTCTGCCGGCCTTCAGGGACCGCCCCGTGGCTGCTCAGAGGTATTTGGCTACACTTTCCTTCGGCCCGGAAGGACCTTCCTGGCCACACCGAACCGACCCGTCCTTCATGCTGCAGTGCTGCAACGTTTCCGCCACCGAGGGGGAGAAGCGACTTCGATCTCAAACAAAACACAAGAACTGGTGTGTGACTCATCTGCTTGGATACCTCCAGTCCCCAAACTGTCTTCCAGGAGTTTTCTTGGCCGAAGCTGCCCGATGTTTGAGCCTTTTCTTCCCAAGGAAGATGGACTGAAAGCTGCCATTCGGGGATGTTTTGTGATAAGGGCGCTGCTGTGTTTTAAAGGCGGTGATGGGGTTTGCTCTGGCTTATCTTCCCACCCAAGTGAAGAGCTGTTAATGTTCACTGGTTATACTTAGACAATGTGCAGTTTGTTTTAATTTAAAATTTGGGGGAGGATAGGGGTTTAGGCTTGTGAAGAGCATTCCGAATCTGGAGGAACTCCTCATTGCCCCTGGTAGGAAAGACAAACTCAAGTCTGTCCTCGATGCCGTCAGCCTTGGCCATCTTCACTTGCCGCCCAAACTCGCACCCGTTTCAGGAGCGACATGTCTACCTGGACGAGCCCATCAAAATCGGCCGCTCAGTGGCACGCTGTCGACCAGCACAGAATAATGCCACCTTTGATTGCAAAGTGCTATCAAGGAACCATGCTCTCGTCTGGTTTGATCACAAGACAGGCAAGGTAATGTCACCACACTAACAATCTTTTCGTTTCCCCTTGTCCTCTCTGAGAAGCCTAATGTATGGATCCCAGGGTTTGCACCCAGAGGACACTTTCAGCAAAGCCATGAGATCAACTTTTTCTGTGCTTAATTCTGGCAAAAATTTAATTGAAGTGGTTGAATGGAAAACAGAGATGGTATTGTAATTAAATGCCTCAGGAGAGCGATGGCATCCTGATAACATGGCCATTCCCAGTGAAATCCCAAACCCTAATTCATTTCGAAAAACTAGATAGTGAAACTTGGTGTCTTACTTTCAGTCTTTTTAGAAAGGCAAATCTGCAGTTCAGTGCTTGATTAAGCAAGCAGCAGTTCCCAAAGCAATTTGGGGAATCTGGCCAATATTATTACACTGGGGCTCTAGTGCCTGGTGGTGAAATGTAGTTAACACATAGCTTTTAGTTGAGTTCATTCAAGGCCTTTCTAAGGATAATTCCTTCTGTAAAGCTAATGGTCTTGAAAGGTTTGATGCGTAGTTACCCTTGCAGGAATAATTTGCCATAATCAAAAGTAATAATGTAGCATGAACAACTGCAATGTTACATTTTCAAGTTTTGTTTGCAAGTTAGGTGAGTATGCAGCTATTGCTTTTGAAAAATCACTTTTTGATCCCCTGCATTATTAAATGCACAGTGCCTACTTACAGGGTGATTTTCAAATATTAGCGTTAGAAAATTTTCTGAAATTATATCCAGTGCTATCAATTATAGCATTACTTTAACAGGATAATTTCAGTGCTTTTTCGTTTTTAGCGTACACATTTTAGCATTTTTATGTTGGCACTGTAATTTACTACACATGTGTTCTTGCATTTTAGGAAGTCAAGAGTAAAATCCTTTCAGTTTTTAAAAACTCTTGCTTATCTGTGTGCAAAGTACACCAAAGAGCTCATCTTCGTGTGTAAACCTCAGGTTTTAGTTAAACTACTGAATCGATTCCAACTTAAAGTAAGTTATGTAAGACTAATAGAAATAGCTCAGGTTTCATCTCCTGACTTTTCACTCCCTCTTTCTAAGTTAAATGATTCTTTCTTAAAAAGAAGAGTTTAAGTCTTGAAGAGTAGTGTTTTGGAATGAAAGAAACCTGAACCTCAAAAGGAAGAGCGAAAGCAATGCTTCTGTACCTATTGAATTAAGGAATTATTATATAAATCATCTTTTAAAGAAAGGAAGAAAAGATCGCCCAAGTGTTGTACTTGCATAATACCTATAACCTACTCTGTGTAGGATGAGAACTAAAAAGTGTGTTAATTTTTCTCTGTAACACCAGATGCTCATTTACCTGTGAAATAGACTCCTTTTTCCCTCTGGAAGGTGACTTTTGGGTGCCTCAAA
Organism: Hystrix cristata; assembly: GCA_004026905.1. Taxonomy (NCBI): domain Eukaryota; kingdom Metazoa; phylum Chordata; class Mammalia; order Rodentia; family Hystricidae; genus Hystrix; species Hystrix cristata. The sequence continues at coordinate 37,341 of PVJO010002109.1, read as the reverse complement.
GACTTCATAGATTATCCGTAATCCTTTAAAATGAATATTCATAGAGCTCATGTTTCCACCTATCAGTTAACTACTGGTGCCTTGACCAGCTTTTATATTTTTGCCTTTTTATGTCTCTGGGCAATCACGAACAGTACATAGATTGGTTCACTTATAGAATAATTGGATAGCAGGTTCACTTATAGTACATAGTTTGCAAATGTACTTTCTTTGATTCAAAATTAAAGGAGACTCAGATTTTTAAATTTTATTTTAAGAAGTGATTACATGCATAGTACTTTGCATGGTGTACTAAAACCCTCACAGGTTATTTTAGGAATAGATAATAGTCATTACTAGGAATAGATAAATACTGAATGCTTAGGTATGAATTTAGATGACATGTTAACATTTTGAATGAAATTCGTTTTTTTAGAAAAACTCACCTTTGAGCTGGGGGTGTAGCTCAGTAGTAGAGTGCTTGCCTAGTATATGCAAAGCCCCGGGTTTGATTCTTAGCACTGCAAGAAAAGAAGAAAAGAAAAATTTAATTTGCAAGATAGACTTGGCTTATTTCTACTATTTTCACTCTTTGCTTCTGCTTTACTAGCTAAAATAAAACTTAGAATATGAGGTTATTACTTTACGTGTAGGAGAATATGAGGTTATTACTTTACGTGTAGGTATAATTATTGATTATTGTTCCACCTAATGTAGTTAAAACAGATAACCTCTCAGATCTTGCCGTGTAATCAACTTGTTTTAGGAATTAACCATTTCAAGTTTTAGTTTGGACAGACAGGTTTTTATTGAGCATCTATTGTGTGCTAGACATTGTAAGGTACTAAAGAAAATACCAACTTCACCAAATATCATTTATTGCTTTCTATGCGAAATATGTAGTTTGAAGATTTCTACTGTAACTGATTCATAATAGAAGAAATTAATTCCTGTGTATAATGCAAGAATCCCTTCCTGTAAGTATCAAGCAAGTTAGTTTTTTTAAAACATTTCCAGGACCCCAGTTTTCTCATGTAGGAATAATTATGGTATATACTAGTGTGTGTGTGTGTGTGTGTGTGTGTGTGTGTGTGTGTGTGTGTGTTAGGGATCCAGCCTAGGGCCTTGGGCATACTAAGCACCTGAAGTACCACTGAGCTATACCTTCCAGCCCCCCTTTTATTGTTCTGAGGATTGAGATAGTTTTGTACTCACTTAGCGCTCTGTTCCTGGCTCTTAATTAAGGACTCAGTATTTAGGAAGTATATTTGTGGGGGAAGAGGGAAACATCTAGATGCTTTGCAATTTGCATTTGTACTATGGAGTGTTAAGGTAGTAAGAAATTATATTCTTTAATATGATGGCACATGTGAAATAATTTTAAAAATAGAAAAACTCATGAAGTTGATAAATTTGTCAAAATAGACATTTTGTCTGGGACGTGGAAAATTGAAGTAATATTCCCTTTGATTGACTTTCAACTTGTGGATGACTTAATTTTACATTGGCCATTATGGATAGTTCATTAAAAGCAGGAAGAACTAACGAACATTTGAAACTTCTTGATTATTCAAGTGATACATGTTTGTTGTAGAAAATTTTACAACAGATGGAAATCTGTTGTAGATGGAAATCTAAGTGACAATTTTTAATGTTGAATTAATGGAATGTCTCACTGTACTTAAATCTGCATGTTGGAGGATGACAGGTTTGCCGTGAAGTAGAGTTTAATCTTTCCCAAATCATCTTCTCAGGGCTGTAACAGTTGCCCTGTTTGGATGCTGGCTCTGTGTGTCATCCTTTCCTCTTTTTTGGAGTTCAAACTCTTCAAATTAGATAGCAGCAAATAGTAGAATGCTTATTAATTCTTCAGTTGATTCAGAAGTGCTATTGAGCAAGCGAATCTATCCATATGGAAGTTACACAAAAGAGATTGTGAATGGACTTGTGATTTAGATGGCCCTATTTGATTTGAAGCTTTGGGAAGTGGTTGGCACAGTAGTCTATAACAGTAGTCTTTCAGTCTCATTGTAATTTACTTAATAATAATAATAGTTGTCTACTGCCAGTCTCGGTTTTTGCTTAAATGCTTATGTTTGAGCACCTGTTCTAGCATGATCTGTTTTAGTGAAGGGAGTGGTGATGAGGGGGCAGGAATTTGGAAGAAGTGTTTATTTTTTTCCAACGGCATATATATTGGATGGGAGGTTGGTTATATATCATTAAAGCAGTTAATTGAGATAATTTGTATGTCTAAATGACATGAGACTGATGGTGTTTGAATTAGACTTTAAAATTGGTGTAGAGAGCCAGGTGTGGTGGTGTGTACCTGTAATTTCAGCACTCAGGAAGCTGAGGCAGGAGGATTGCCATGAGTCTGGACTACATGGTGAATTCAAGGGAAGCCTGAACTACATAGTGAGAGCTTATCTCGAAAAACCACTACCAACAAAAAAAATCGATGTGGATAGATGCAAGTTAGGACAAGTTTGTTTGTTTTGGTTTTATTATTTTTTTTTTTAGGTATTTGTTTTCAGGGATGTGGGTGGAATAAAATGAAACCAGAACATTTTGAATGAGCTTGGTATCTTCCCAATATTGAGCAAACAGATTCATTCTGTTGTATTGATTGGAGAGTTCTTTTTAAGAGGGGGAAAGGGTGCTGGGTATCAAACTCAGGGCCTTGTGCTTGCTAGGCAAGCGCTCTACCACTTGAGCTATATCCCCAACCCTGGAGAGCTCTTTCTTGAGAGCACCCCTAGGTAGACATCATCCATTCTGTGTGTCTTGTCTTTGTAGTTAATTATCAGACCCTGGAGGAGAGGGACTCTGCCTTATGTCTGTTTCCTACTATTTTGTATAAGTGGATGTTGAGTGAATAAAACTAAGTTGTGAAGTGACTTGATTACCAGCTAAAGACTTCTTGGGCCTTTGGATTAGTAGAGGCAAAGGAGAGTTGTGAGCAGAGCACTGATGTATCAAAACCACCATTTAAAGAAGAGTGACGCAACAACTGTGTGTAGAGTGGCCTGAAGCAAGGAAAACTTGGTAACAGTTTAACTAATACTTGTGCACTAACTATACACCATGCCCTTTTCTAAATGTTTTACATGTTAATTTATTTAATCTTCAACTCTTTGAGTTAGATGCTTATTTTTCTCACATGATATGAGGAAATCAAGGTACAGAGAGATTAGGTTAGGTTAACTTGCCCAAGTTTACATGGCTAGTGAGTGATTTAATTCCAGGTATTTTGATTCTTCAGAATCTAGAGCCCAAGTTCATAACTACTATGCCATTCCAAGGCTGTGTAACAGTTTAGGTAGGATGTGAATTTTTGTAAAGGGATAGATTAAGGGATGAAAATGATTAAATGCCAGAAAGTGGAAACAGTACTGTATTAAATTAATGTGTCCATTAGGACTTAAATTGAGAGAGAAGTTCAGTAAGAACCGAAGATTTATGACTTTAGGACTCTCCTTTTCCCCTCCCCTTTGAACCCAGGGCCTTGTGCATGGTGGGCAAGTGCTATGCCACTGAGCTACACTACAAGTCCTTAGACCTTGACACTTTTTTAAAAAAGGGCAGAATGTAGATAGTCAGTCAAGATAAGTAGCTTTGGGTGGGAGGAATTGCTTAAGCAAAGGAATAGAAGGAATTAGATGGCATGTTCTAGTGACATTACAAAGAAAGAAGCCAAGATTCTTTCCCTTTTCATATATCTAAACATGACTGTAAAGATTCTGGCCTCAGCTTTTGAGAGAATGGCAGATCACACATTCATTGATTTTATGTGTTTATATGTATTTTAACAGATCGCTAATGTTTTCTTGACAGAAATAAAAAGGCCATTAGGCTTTTGTGAAAGTTATTCATTTGACACATACTATTTCTAAGGCATATTAATGTGAGTATGTTGTAGGGCTGGGGATGTAGCTCAGCGGTGCAGCACTTGCCTAGCATGTCTGAGATCCTGGGTTCAGTCCTTAACTACATTAGAAAAAAAAAAGGTTGTATATCCAAAGCACATGCATTTCATCCCATCTTACTTTTTATAATACTAATGGAAAGGTGATGAAGTATTTTAACTATTATTTTGAGTTGTTAAAAATATTTTAACTATTATTTTGAATTGTTAAAATAATAGCTATTATTTTGAATTGTTAAAATAATAGCTATTATTTTTGAGTTGACCTGGTATGTACACTTAAGCGATTTTTTTTCCCCACTTGGATTTGACTTTACTCCTTAGGTTAAATTCACTCTTTAATTTATCTTCGTGGGCTCTTCTTATTTGGTTTTCATAAGTGGTATTTGTGTTAGAGCTTAGTATCTTTTCTTTTTGGTAAATAGAGAGGAGAGTATCTGTCATTTAGAATTTAGAGTTACTTGATAGCTACTCGAATCAAGAAAAAGGGTGGCATTTATTAGCTGCTAAAATGTTCTCAGTGCTCCTTACTCTCTAGGGGCTCATGCTTTTCTTACTGGTACTATACACCTCTGCTCAAAAATCTTTTTTTTTTTTTTTGGTGCTGGGGATCGAACTCAGGGCCTTGTGCTTCCTAGGCAAGTGCTCTAACCACTGAGCTAAATCCACAGCCCTCAAAAATCTATTTCATTAATTTTTAGTAGTAAAATCTGTCTCTCATTTTCTTTTTTGCAGCCTCATCTTCTATGACTTATTTTTCCTTCCTCCCAAACTCTGTCTGCTAGCTATATGAAATGCTCAGTGTTGCTGGGAACAAGTGTCCTTTTGCTATTTTATCTTCCAGAAGATGACCTTTCACCTTCATCTCTTGAAGATTAGTTCAGATGTGAAACTTTCCCTATCACTAACTAAAGAACTAATTGTTTCATTTTCTATATAGAACTTTGGTTTTGTTTTTCGTTTTTTTGAGACAGGGTCTTGCTATGCGGTTCAGGCTGGTCTTGAACTCACTAAGTAGCCAAGGCTGGCCTCGAACTCATGGCAGCCCTGCCTCAACCTCCCAAGTGGCTGAGATTGCAGGTGTGTGTCACTACACCCAGCAAGAAGTTTGTATATAATTTTATTATGGGATATAGACAACAAAATAATTCTAATGCAAATACACTATTACCCTGTCACATACAAGCTTTTGAGAACAAAGGAATAGGTACTATATAAGTGAGTGAAATGTGAACAATGGGGTATTCTGTATTTCTACAAACATGTAGAGAGTCAAAGGGCAGAGTGTCTTAATCTCAATTTGAAATCGTGGTCTCAATTGCCAATAGGTAGTCTTTGTTCAAATCATTGCTTATTAAGAATTTACAGTGTGTGCTGGGGATTTAGCTCAGTGGTTGGAGTGCTTGCCCTGCAAGCACAAGGCCCTGAGTTTGATCCCTAGCACCAAAACAAAAACAAACAAAAAAAAAACAATGTGTAAGACACTTTTGTTGTTTTGGTTATCTTGCGATTAGTCGTGTGAGCTTTCAGTTTTCATATATATGTATTCTCATGTAAAATAATACTTTATTGGCAGATCTTTTATAATATTCAGAGTGCTTTCTTATTTCATTTGACCTGTATAACACTTTTAAAAAGTAAGAACAGCTATGGTCTTGTTCCCTTTTAACCAAAACTATTTTGATAGTTAGATGTTATTTGTACAAAGTCATCTAGTGGTCATCAACTAAGGGAGTTAGAACTAGAATCTAGCTCCCCCAACCCCTGAAATAAAAGCCAAGTAGGAGACATTCGTTCTGAACTATTTTATAGATTAAACAATTGTCATGAAAATGTGGGGATTTTTTTCCACTTTTTTTGTTTTGTTTTTGTTACGTTTTTTGTTTTTTTGAGATGGGGTCTCGCGATGTAGATCAGGCTGGCCTTGAACTCACTGTGTAGTCCAAGCTGTCTTCAAACTTGCTGCAGTCTTCCTATCTCAGCCTCCCAAGTGCTGGGAATACAGGCATGTGCCACCATGCCCGGCTTTGCCATTTTGAAAGGTAATTTAAACTGTTGTTTTCTGGTGCATACTGAAAGAATCCAAGTTAATGATTTCTCCGAGTTATGTAACGTTTTTCTAAACTTACCTGTACTACTTCTAGCAATAAAATATTTTTTTTTAGGCTTGCATTTAGGTAAACAATTTGGATTTGGTTTTATTTACAAATGAATGAAAATAGCCTTGGCAAAACTTGTTTGTTCAGGTTTGCTTTTTGTGTGTGTGTGCTGGGAATTGAACCTAGGGCCTCATAGCTCATGCTAGACAAGCTCTCTACCACTGAGCTATACCCCCTGCCCCTAACTCTTTGAATACAGAAATAGTAAGTATAATATTAGGTGCAATTTATAAAGTTTCCTCCATTTCTAAAATCCAGGGATAGAAAATAAGATCATGCTGTATGTTAGGAGTATAGCTATGGTAGTTCTATTTGTAGGATAAACAGACTTTTAGATTTTTGTTTTGTTTTGTTTTTTTGAGACAGGGTTTTGCTATGTAGTTCAGGCTGGCCTTGAACTGACTGTGTAGCCCAGGCTGGCCTCCAACTTGCAGTGATTCTCCTGCCTTTGCCTCCTGAGTGCTGAGATTACAGGCGTGTGCCACCACACCCAGCAAACTTTTTAGTTTTGAGTTTTAAAAATTTGCATAACAAAAATAAATATTGTAGAGTTACTTTATGACCCAACAGTTCTACTCCTAGGTATATATCAAACAGAAATGAAAACATGTCTACACACAAAAAGATGCTTGTGGCAACATTATTCATACTAGCTAGTAGGTGGAAACAACCCAAATGTCCATCAGCTGATGAGTGTATAAATATAGTATAGTATACAATATAGTGGAATATGATTTGCAAAAATAAAATGTAGTAATACATGTTCCAGCATGGGTGAGCCTTGAAAACATCCTGAATGATAGAAACCAGGCACAAAAGGCCACATTCTCTGATTCTGTTTATATGAAATGTGTAGAATAGACAAATTCATAGAGACAGAAGGTAGATTAGTTGTTGCTAGGGGGAAGGGTAATGGAGTCTCATGGTTAAATTTATGTATCAACTTGCTTGGGCTGGGGATTTAGCTCAGTGGTTAGAGTGCTTGCCTTGTAAGCACAAAGCCCTGAGTTCGATCCCCAGCACCAAAAAAAAAAACCTTGGCTAGGCTGTGGTATCCAGTTTTTATTTATTTTTTATTTTTTATTTTTATTTTATTTTATTTTGTTTTTGTGGTTTTTTTGGTATCCAGTTTTTTAAATTTTTTTTTACTTTATTTACTTTATTTAATTTTTATCAAATGTCAATCTAGATGTTGCTATGAAGTTTTTTTTTAACTGTGGTTAACATTTATACCAGTAGAGCCAGGCACGGTGGCACATGCCTGTAATCCCAGCACTCAGGAGGCTGAGGCATGAGGATCACTCTGAGTTTGAGGCTAACCTGAGCTACATAGCGAGTCCATGTCTCCAAAAAATACAAATTTATACCAGTAGATCTGAGTAAAGCCTATTGCCCTCCATAATATGAGAGTACCTCATTCAGTCAGTTGAAGCCCTTAGGAGAAAGATTAAGCCTCCTCCCTTATCCCCAGAAGAATTCTGCCCTCGTAGAGCCACTGGACTCAAGACTGCAACTGCAGCTTTTCCCTGGATCTCTAGCCTGATAATGCAAATTTTGGACTTGCGAGGCCCCACAGTCATGAGCCAATTCCTTAAAACAGATGTCTCTCTGTAGATATATATTCATGCTATTGGTTCTACTTCTCAGGAATACAGAGAGTGACTGCTAAATGGGCACAGATTTCTTTGGGGGTTGATGAAAATAGAAAATTGACTGTAGTGATGGTGGCATGAGTCTCAGTTGTATACTTAAAATAGGCAATTGTGTAGTATATGAATTATATCTCAAGAAAGCTCTTCTAAAAAAGGAATGTTAGCTGGATGTACTGAGTGGTAGAGCTGTAATCTCAGCTACTCAGGAGGTTTAGGAGGATCACAAAGTCCAGGGCAGCCTGGGCAATTTAACCAGTCCCTGTCTACAAAACAAACAAAAAAAGGTTGGGCATGTAGCTCAGTGGTAGAGCACTTTCCTAGTGAACGTGAAATCCTGAGTTGAATCTCCAGTTCTGGAAAAAAAAAGTAGATGGAATAATAGTTTAATGAAAGCAAATTGGAATATAGAAAGTAAAAAAGAGTGAATGATTATTCAATTGTGGGTAGGAGTAACACAGCAGCTTTTAAAATACAGTAGGCTGGGTGTGGTGGCGCATGCCTGTAATCCCAGCACTCAGGAGACTGAGGCATAAGGATTGCCCTGAGTTTGAGGTCAAGCTGGGGTACATAGTGAATTCAAGGCCAGCCTGAGCTGTACAGTGAGACCCTGTCTCAAAATTTAAAAAAAAATACAGTATAGTTTTATTTTTTGTCTCAACTCCCTTATTGTGAATGTCTCACTCTTGGTTAGACCTTTGTTTTTAATAAAGGTAGTAGGTGGAGAATGTGTTTGCAATTTTGAAATATTTGTTACTAGGTATGTACAATTATTGAGAAGTTGTAATGCTAGTGTTTAATGTGGGAATGAAAGTGGTTGGTAAGATACAGTTTTAAAGTCCCAATCTGAACCTAGAAAGTGTGAGATAGTAATTTTACTCATCGATGAGTCTTTGATGTATGCAGCCACATAAAGGATAAAATATAAGAACAAATGATGTTATTTTGTTTAGAGAAAATATTCATTGAAGTTGTAGTTGAACTTGACTGTTGTTCATTCTAGTCTTTAATGTCTCAATGTCTAATTCTTTTTTTTTTTTTTTTGGGTGCTGGGATCGAATTTAGGTACTTAGTGCTTGCTAGGCAAGTGCTGTACCACTTGAGCTAAATTCCCAACCCTCAATGTCTGATTCTTGCAGCACAATGTAGTGCCCAGTAGGTAGTTCTGTAAAAATATAATTACAATACAAGTAAGTACAACAATAGAAGTATCTGTGAATCATTTTCAGGGAGCTAAGAGAGTGATGTGTTCTTTCCCCCAGGAATGGGGGCAGAAAATGTAGGAGGAATGAGACTTAACAGAGATTGTTTTTAAGCCACTGTTTAAAGTGAGTAGAGTTTTCTAGCTGGATAAAACAGAGCAGTGCATACAGCATGTGTTTAAGGTAGAAAAGCCTGAAAGAGAATGATGTATTCTGGGAAATGCAAATCCAGAACTTAACAGCTGAGGAAGGAAAATAGAAATGCTGTTAGATCTCTGAGGTACACAGTTGAGCACTGTTGGCAGAGGCTGGATTGGAAGAAGAGGATTTAAATTTTTTGCATTTGGACTGAGTTGAAATTGTGGCCGTACTGCTTGCCACATGTATGATATTTGGGAGTCTCTACTTCATCTGAAACAGGAGTCTAGGGCTGGGAGTGTAGCTCAGTGGTAGAGCACTTGCCTGGTATGCATGAGGCCCTGGTTTTGATCTCTAGCTCTGCAAAAATGCATGAGTGAATCAATAAATAAATAACCATAAAAGCAGGCTAACAGTGAAATGTACTTCATAAGAGTGTTGTAAAGATCTAATGCAAATTCAAGTAAAGGACTTAACAGGATGTCTGTCATAGGGTAAGTACCCAATAACTTCTAGTTATATAAATTTTTTTTTATTGCTTTAGTTGGTGGTGTTTGCATAGTAATATCTGTATACTTATTTTCTGCAACTGCTTTTTCATTATTAAAATTTTTTCTTTGTATGTCCATCTTTAGAATCTCCTAAACAAAAAGTTCTTTTTTTTTAAATTTTATTTTAATGGTACATTTTAGACATACATAGTGATAACATTCATCGTAGGGGATTTGTACCTGTACATGATGTATCTCGTTGCTTCTTTTTTACCCATTCCACTCCCCTCCCCAAACCCCCTCCTCCCTCCCCATTTACAAAAGCTTTGTTTCCATTTTTTCCTTCCATTTCTTACTTCTCTTGTCCCTCTGTTCCTTTCCCCCTCTCTTGCTCTCCCTCCCATTTAACAGAAAAGTTCTTTTGAATGTATGAAACTTTTTTTTTTAAGTAAGATTTCTTTGAAGATGGAGGAAGAGAGAGATGATAGATAGCTACTTGATGAGTAGGGAACATTTGAAAGCGAAATACTCTGAATGCGTGAAACTTTTCTAGTGTTTAAAGAAATAATTTTTAAACTAATATCTATTGCCTAATACTATTGTTTGTTACATCTAACGCAAGAAAAATCAGTATCATACTTGATCTGTCTTACCTGAAAATTAGAAGTTAAAGTTTAGTAAATTAAAAGATAAAATCTAGTCAGTCAATCAGAAAACATCCTGTAATGCCGTAACAGGCAACACAAGGCATAATGAAGGTATTAAAATGTTACTTCAATCCTAAAGGAGTTTGTAGTTTGAGAAGGGAAAGCTAAGTGACAGAAAGAATTAGGGAAGAATTAAATTCTACTTGCAATTAAGAGCACTTGTGATCAAGATAAGTGTGGCATGTTTGTCTAGGAAGGGAGACTAGAATTGAACCTAAAGATTTAGGGTAGAGCCAGGTGTGGCGGCACATACCTATAATCCTAACTAGCACTCTGAGGGTTGAGGAAGGATCACCATGAGTTTGAGGCCAGCCTGGGCTACACAGTGAGAGACTGTCTCAAAAAAAAAAAAAAAAAAAGGGGTGAGGTATGGGGGTGAGAATTTAGCTCACTGGTAGGAGCACTTGCCTAGCAAGCACAAGGCCCTGAGTTTGAACCCCCAGCATCTTCCACCAAAAAACGGGTTTAGGGTAGAAAATAGGAGTCACTGGTGTGTGAAGGTCTACATTTAAAAGGCATAAAATCACTGGGCATGGTGGTGTAGCCTGTAATCCCAGCACTCAGGAGGCTGAGGCAGGAAGATCCCCCAGAGTTTGAGGCCAGCTGGGCTACATAATGAGTTCAAGGCCAGCCTGATTTACATAGTGAGACCCTGTCTTTAAAAAAGGGTGGTGGTGGGGGGTATAAAACCAGAGGTATAGAAAGCAGTTTAGACCAGAAAAGCATGATATAGTTGTGTACCCTCGTCACTGTCTGTAGCTGATTTAAGTAGAATAGCAGTATATTGAAAGGGCATTACTAGCTCACAAAATACTTCAAATTTTGGGAATCCAGGATAAAGACTTTGATGCTAGAGGCACAGCCATATCATGCCCCAGAAGTGGTCAGCTGCAGAGATGCATGCTGAATTTCTTGAGCAGCTTATAATGCTGATATGTACTTGGTATAAGATACCTTTAGCACTGTTACTGCTGCCTCTGGAAAGTGGGTGCTGGTGCTGCTGATCTGTCACTAGAGGAATCTCCTCCCATCATATTGAATTTCTTTGTGGCCCTAATTCCTGATGTAGATAGAGGTTAGTATGTTTTATTGAGTGAGCCTGTGCCACACTGCCCATGACTTAAGTGTTAGTCAACTTTCCATTGCTGTAACAAATACCTGAGGTAAATTAACTTATGAGGAAGAAAAGTTTATTTGGGCTTACCATTTTTGAATTTTCATTCAGTCCACAGTTGCTTGGCCCTTTTGGCTTTGGGCCTGTGTTAAAACAGCATATCATGGTGGAGAGTAGGTGACAGAGGAAGCTGCTCACCTGATAGCTGTTAGGAACTGAAACAAGAGAGAAGAGAAGGATTAGGGTTCCAGTGTCCCTTTTAAAAGGCATGCCTGCAGTGATTTAATTTTTTTCATTAGGCCTTACTTCATAAAAGTTCTACCACAGTGATGGTGAACCTTTCAAAAGAGCTTTTAATGATCAAACTGCAGCTGTGGCAGGTGTGCCATACATTTGTCACCACCGTTCTACCACCTCCCATTAGCTCCGAAGGCTGGCAACCAGACGTTTGACTCATAGGGTTTTGGGAGATGATTCAGGACCTGAGCTGTAACACTTATCTTCAGAGGAAACTGGGGGAAATGGCACGTGACATTTCAACTTCTCTTTGGGAGTTGGCTTTTTTTCCCATGAAGTTGGTTAATTTTCATAGGTTGGTTTTGTTTTTTACTTTGAGCCATGGTCTCACTAAGTCACTAAGTTGGCTGGGCTAGAAGTTGGAATCTTCCTGCTTCAGCCTCCTGGAGTTCTGAAATTACAGGTGTATGCCACCATACTTGGCCCAAATTGGTTAATTATTTGGTCATTTCAGGGGATTCAGATTCTGACATTTAGGAAAATGACATGGTGTGTTCTAAGATGGGTTGTGAAATACCCATTTGCTTTAGTCTGCTGACGTCCTATCAGGGTGATTGGAAAATGATGACAATTGGATTGTATAGGTATAGTGAGTAGACAAGATTTGAAGATTCCGAATGATTCCTTCTTCCCAAGATTATTTCTATCTTGGCGTATTAAAAGATTGCAGGTTTGTGCATTGTCCTAAAGTGTATTTTTGGTCAAACATTTAAAATTCAATATAAACTCATTTAAATACCATTTGTTATATTGCTAGAAGGATAGATGTTAATACTTTGAAGGCAAAGTAAAAGACGCTAAAAGGATTATGATGAAAGTATTGCTCGTGATTGTCCAAATCAAAGGCATTTATGAAGTGATAAGATCTTCAGAATTATAGTATGAAATTCAAGACTAATATATAGTAATACTAGACTTGGGTGAGCTACTCTAACTAGGGTGAGCTGGTATTTTATCGTGGTTTTGAGTTGCATTTTCCTCATGATTAGTAACATTGAAGTTTTAAAAATATGCTTATTGACTATGTGTGTATTCTTTTTTGAAAAACGTCTGCTCGGGTTATTTGCCTTTTGAGGGTGCTTTTTTTATGAGGTGCTGGGGTTTGAACTCAAGGCCTTGCGCTTGCTAGGCAAGCACTCTACCACTGAGCTAAATCCGCAACCCTAAGGAGGGTACTTTTTTGAGACAGAGTCTTGCTATGTAATTCAGGCTGGGCTTGAACTTGCTATGTGCCGCAGGCTCGCTGTGAATTCTCCTGCCTCAGCCTCCAGAGTGCTGGGATTACAGGCATGTGCCACCATGCCCATCTATTTGCCTATTTTTAATTTTTTTTTTTTTCAAATTGTTGAACCATTTCAGTTCCTTATACATTCTGGTAGTCCCTTATTCGATGAATAGTTTGCAAATATTTTCTCTCATTCTGCAGGTTGTCTCTTCACTCTGTTGATTGTTTCCTTTGCTGTACAAAAGCTTTTCAGTTTGGTATAATTCCATTTGTCAATTTTTGCTTTTGTTGACTCTATTTTTATAGTCGTACCCAAAAAGAATCGTGCCAGACTAATGTCTTAAAGCATTTCCCTTATATTTTTATTAGTTTTGTTACCAATGAACATAGGATCCTAGCCACATGAAAATACAACATAAAGATCAGCCAACATAAAGTGGGCTAGTTCTTTAACTGCTTCTCTGTTGCTAACAACTGTCACCATTGTCAGTCCTTCAGGGCCCTCTAAAGGAGAGGGAACCAAAAAATTAAATAAAGGGGAGGATCCATGTACAGGCCACCAAGATGTTACCAACCAGCTGAGAGATCTTTTGCTCAATTTGTGTAGAAGTCAGGAATTGGCAAAGAGTAGCTCTTTTAGTGTCAAAAGCCCTAAGCTTTGAATGCCAATGGCTGTTAGCTCTTAATGGTAACAGCTCTTTGCTGCTTACAGCAAGCAGCTACTGGCAAGCCTCAGAAAACTCTTCCAGCCACTAAAAATCACTAAAGGGTGGCATCTTCTAGCAATTCTCCATTGCTTTCTGTTGTTCTCTGGCTACTAACTGCCTTCAGTGTTACCAGCCCTACCTGCTGTCTGTTTTCAAGGGCAGCAGCTTTAGTGTTACCAGGTCTTAGTGTACCAGCATGCTCTCCTTGATAGAAATCACAAATAGGCAACAATACACCATTTGAAAGAGGCTTTATGAGAACATATGCTGCAGCATAAGGTATGGGGGTGGACAGTGCATGAACTAGTCAGCTCAGGGTAAGAGGAGCAAAGGCTATGGTAGAGCACATGAAGTTTGAATTTTCTGGTTGTGTATAGAGTTGTACTGGGTAAATTTGAGTTTTGTATGGCTTTAAGCAATTCGGACACAAAAAAATTAAAGTTTGTATTATGTTTATGTGTAATACTCAACATTTTGTTATATTTCTAGGTTTCTGTTAAGGGAATGTTTAATGCTTTCTTCATGAAATTTTGCTGATTGCTATAATTCTCATTGATTTGTCTATTATATTGAACTTTGATCATATTTAGCTCTTAAACACTAAATATATGTTTTTCTGGGTTAGCTCTTTAATTATTATGGCCCTAATTAGCTTGTACAGGTTCATCCAAAAATATGAAATACTCCAAATCAAGTCTGAAACTTTTTGAATACTGACATGATGCCACAAGTAGAAAATTCTATGTCATGAAATTTAATGGCACAAAATTCTTTTAAAACTTATATAAAATTACCTTCAGACTGTGTATATGAGGTATATGTGAAACAGGTAAGTTTTGTGTTTGGATTTGAGCCCCTTCCCAAGATAGCTCATAATGTATTCCAAAATCTGAAAAAAAAAATCGAAATGTGTTGGGTCTCAAGTATTTTGCATAAGGGGTCGGGGATTTAGCACAAGTGGTAGAGCGCTTGCCTAGCAAGTGCAAGGCCCTGAGTTTGATCTCCAGCACCAAAAAAAAAAAAAAAAGGCGGGGGGGTAGATTTTGTGTAAGTACTGAATGCTAATCAATTGTACCACTGGAGTGGGTCTCAAGTATTATTGATAAGGGATGCTCAGCCTGTAATATCCATAGAGGCAACCCATAAAAACCTACACTATCTTGTAGCATTACAATATAACTATAGTACCTGGCATACAGCAGGTGGTTTAAAAAATTACTGTCAACTCAATACTTTTCTCCAAAGAAACTATAGAGATACCAGATTAAGAAATGGCTTTTTCTTTTTTTTTTTTTTTGGTTCTGGGATCGAACCCAAGGTCTTGTGCTTGCAAAGCAAGCACTCTAACCACTGAACTAAATCCCCATCCCTGAAATGTGTTTTTTTTTAAAAAAAATCTCAGCAGAAAATGTAGGATACTGTATACTTACGACCATGAGGTAGGGAAGGATATCAGTAATTTACAAAAGCACACATTGAAGGAAAAGATTGATAAAGTCAAATACATTAAAATTCTTCTAAATGAAAGAGATTTTAAAAATAAATTTAAAAATGTGGGAGATACTTATTTCACTTGCAAAGGATTAGTATGCAGAATATAGAAAGAACTTAACTAAAAAAAGGAAAAAATCCTACAGGAAAGAAATAGTCAAAAGATACAAATAAGAAGTTCACAGAAGACATAACAGTGGCCAGTAAACTTATGCAGGATGTTCAGTATAACTAGGAAAGTGTAAATTTAAATCATGAATAACCATTTGCAGTAATTTAAGAAGTTGGACATAAGTGTAGGTGTGACTGTAGAACTATAGGAACTCTCATACCCAGTTGATAGGATGAATTACATTGTTGTTTTGTGGGGGTGGGGTGCTGGGGAATCAAACTGAGAGCCTTGCACTTGCTAGACAGGCACTCTACTACGGACCTAAATCCCCAACAGCACATTGATTGGTTTTTGAACATTAAACCCGTAGCAGTTTTTTGGACAAACTCCATGTGGTTGTCATGTATTATTCTTTGATATATTGTTGGATTTGATTTGCTTATATTTTGTTAAGGAATTTTTTGTGTCTCTGTTCATGAAGGATTGGTTTTTAATGGTGCTGGGGATCGAACTCAGGGCCTTGTGCTTGCAAGGCAAGCACTGTAACCACTGAGCTAAATCCTCAGCCTAAAAGTAATTAGTTTGTGTGTGTGTGTGTGTGTTAGTTAGTGGAGATTGAAGCCAGGGCCTTTGCACTGAGCTATGTCCCCAGCCTTTTTTTTTTTTTCATTTTGAAAAAAATGGTCTTGCTAAGTTCCCTGAGCTGGGCTTGAACTTGCAATCCTTCTGCCTCAGCCTCCCAGAGTGTTAGGATTATGGTATATACCACCATGCTCAGTTAAGAACCATTTCTTTAATAGATAGAGGCTCTCAAGTTATTTATTTATTTTTGAGTTAACTGTGGTATTTTGTGTCTTTCAAAAAATTTGTCTGTTTCATCTGGTTTATTTATATTTATATATGTAGACTCATGTCACTTTTTTGTTTCCAGTATCGACAGTTGTGTTTTCATCTCTTTTGTTGCTTTGGTTAGATATTTATCAATATTATTGATCTTCTTAAAGAATCAGTTTTTTCATAACTTTTCTACTTTATTTTCTTTTTTTCCTTTTTTTGGGGAGCGTGCTGGGGATTGAACTCCGGGCCTTGTGCTTGCTAGGCAAGTGCTCTACCACTTGAAATAAATCCCCAACCCCTCTACTTTATTTTCTGTTTACTATTTTATGGATTTATGTTTTTACTTTTATTATTGCCTTTTTCCTGCTTCCTGTGGGTTTAATTTCCTCTTTTTTTTTTGTTCATTTGTTTATTTGTTTTTACAAGACGGAGTCTTGCTTTGTAGTTCAGGCTGGCCTTGAACTTACTGTGTAGCCCAGGTTCATGGCGATTTTCCTGCCTCAGTTGCCTAAGTGCTGGTACATCCAGCTTCTTCTATTTTCTTAAATGATCATTGATTTAAAGCATTCCTCTCTTCTAATAAAAGAATGTAATACTGTAATTATTTCGATAAACAGTTTGACAGTCTTATAATGCTAGATTTTAATATATAGGTAGTGATCCAGCAGTTCTCCTAGTTATACAATATATTCTAAGAAAATATTTTTATATATGCACATATTTAAGTATGTTTATGGTAGCATTTTTTTCACAGCAAAAAACTGGAAAAATCCAAAATATCTATCATAGGAATATATACATTCTGTTAATTTATATATAGGAGTGGACATAATTAAACAACAGCTATATATATCAATATGGATCAATCTCAGAAATGTTGAATGAAAAGAACTAGTTACAAAGGAATATTTGCACTATTATGCCATTTAATGTAATTTTTAAAAATCACAATACTTATCTATTTTGCTACATGTATATAATAGAATAGAATTTCCTTGTAGGGGAAGCAGAGAGTTAATACAAAAATAGCTAAATTTTATATATTATATGCTTCAAAATGATTTACGTACTTTACAAATACAGTATATATTTGTCATAACTGAGTACCCAAAGCAGGCATCATTATTCTCATTTGTAGCTTAGGTGCAGAACAGTTTTAACTTACTAAAGTCATTCTGCTGATAAGTAGTAGACCTTATAATCAAATCCAAGAAGTCGGTCTTCAGTCTGTACTCTTCATAACTAAGCCACATGGCTTACCATCATGGAGAGGGGAAAGAGACTTTTTAAGCTGGGTATTTGGTAAATGGATAATTACTTTATTTTTTTTTTTGTTCTTATTCATGTGTCTGTGTTTATTTTTTGTATTTGCACTTAATTAAAATTTTAAAAGTAACATACCAAAATCAAGCCACCTGAAAAGGAATATAAGAAACAAAACCTCCTAACCTGTACTCCAAAATGGAAGTGTAGGAGAGCAACACCATTAATTTTCTATAACCTAATTCCTAGATAATACTAATTATGTCATTTAACTTTCTGTTACTATAATGAAATACCTGAGATAATCAGCTTAAGCTTATAAAAAGGGTTTATTCTGGGTTACGGTTTTGGAGGTTGTAGACTTTCATTGGTTGGTCCTGGGATGTTGAGTCTGTGGCAAGGTAAAACATCATGGCTGGAATGTGTGGTAGAGCAAAACCACTCACCCAAGGGGGAGGCCAGGGTCACATATTCCCCTTCAATGGCATTCCCCTTGTGGCTTAAGTACTTTCCCCTAGGTTCTATCTCTTAAAAGTTTGTTTCACTACCTCCTATTAGTGCCATCCTGGGAACCATGCCATTAACCCACAGGCCTCTGGGGGCATTCAGCACCTAAACTATAGCACTAATAGAGCATAACATAGAAAATAATCACATAGGTGGTGTTTTTTTTTTCTTTCATATTTTGAACTCTGTAGTTATAGAGTATGTTCACTTGGTGATTCATCATGCTGTACACCATTGTAAATAGTATTCCATGTTTCAGTAATGTTCTTTGTTTTTTTTTTTTAAGTAATGTTCTTTGAAAATATAAAAATATTAGATAAGATTTTTAAGCTTCCAAATATTTCTTACTGCAGTTACATTATGTGTGTTTTTGTTTGGATGATAGTAAGAGGGTTATAAAATAAAGTGGTTGACTTTTATTTATTTTTTTTTTGGCCAGGGATCAAAGTCAGGGCCTTATGCTTTTGAGATACTGCTTCATTGAAAAGTCTATACAAAGAATGTGGAAGCTATCTGTATACCAATAGGTTGAATTTTCCAAGATGTAAATCATTATGTGAAACAAACAGGCTGAAGCACAGTGTATGTAATAATTACATTTTGTGCAAAGGAGGGAAAAATAAGAATCTTTATTTGATATTTGTTTATATATAAACTCTGGAAGGAGTCATAAGAAATTGGTAACTCGTTACCTGGGAGTGGTGTAGAATAGAGAGAGATGAGAAAGAGATGGCAGGAAACTTGTTGCTATATATGCCTTTTTAGTTCTTTTTGAACTAAATACATAAACATTGATTATTTAAGAAGAAACGGTGTTTATTAGATCTTGTACGTAAGTAAATGAAATGTATGCCTCTTTATTTTGGGACTCATTTGTTGATATAGGATCTTTCCATTTTTAGGAGATTTTAGTCATACAGTTATTCCCTCATGATATTGGACAGTGGCAGTAGCTGTGAGATCAGGAGAGTAAACCACCTCTAGGACAATGTAGTGTATTGCTAGGCTACAGTGTTCAGTAGGTTAAGGGTATTTTGGGGGGGGAGTGCTGGGGATCGAACTGAGAGCCTTGAGCTTGCCAGGCAAGTGCTTTACCAGTGAGCTAAATCCCCAGCCCCCGCTGGAAATTTACCTCTGTGATTAGAGTACTTGACTTGTAAGCACAAGGCCCTGAGTTTGATTCCCAGCACCAAAAAACAAAAAACAAACAAACAAAAAAAACTAAATCCCCAACCCCAGGTTAAGGGTATTAAATACAATTTTGACTTAAAATATTTTCAACTTACAGTGGGTTTATGGAATTATGTCTCCATAAATAGAGGAACATCTGTAATAGAATTATAGTTAGATTTTGTTTTTAGAACAGCGTTCTTAGTGATAATTTGGAAGACATTGGCATTGCCCCTCAGGGCAAAGGAATGAGCAGAGTGATACAGTAAAAATAAATTTCCAGAGTGCAACCAAATCATCTGGATGGAAGGAGATAAATTTTTGAGAGTTACCACCTATATAGTGAAGTCTTCAAGTAATGCAATTCTGTGGAAGTTTGCAGACTTCTAGAAAAATAAGCCTGGAGAAGAACCTTGCAGATGACTAACATTTGGACAACCATCAGGGAAAAAGAAATGGACTCAAAAGAACAGAAAAAGAAATAGGATTGATTGGATTTGTGATGTACAGGCAGGGGAGAATTTTTGAGAAGAGACTTGTTGCTAGCACTCATCTGTCACTTTATTAAGGTCTGAAAGTAGACCTTGGATTGGCAGGTCTGTCTTATCAGCTAGGGGTGGTGGTGCACACCTGTAATCCCAACCCTGGGAAGGCTGAGGTGGGGAGGATCTCTGCAAGTTTAAGGCCAGCCTGAACTACATAGCAAGAACCTAGTTCCAAAAAAAAAAAAAAAAAGTGTCTATCTCATCAGTGGCTTGAGACCTATTCAGTGAAGTGGCAGGTATAGACTCATACTGCCAGTGGGCTAAGAAGGCAGTGAGTGTGATCTCTGAGTATGATTGACTGTAAGTGGGTAGAGCATAACTAAACACTTCTGTATGAAAAATATGTATTTGTACACTTAATGATGATAATTTATTTTCATCCCAGTTTTAATTATTGCTACTCGCATGGAGCTTGTGGTGGTTCTTCACATGCATGAGGGGTGAAATGTGGCACAAAGAAAGCTGATGCACTCCTGTCCAGGTTAATTCCTCAATAGACTTACTAAGTCTTACTTGAAATCTTACTGAGTTAAATATAATTTGTAAGTGGGACATGAGTCACAGATGTCAAAAATATACAGGAATGTTAAAACCTTGTAATTCAACATGAATTAGAAATTTAAATGCTATAGTTGATAATCTTACAGATTTTTTATGTTCTGAATTTTTAAAGTTAGGAACTTATCCTTGTATTACTATTGGTAGAAAAATCGATTGTATGAAAAATCTGTAAATGCACGTGTATAACTACACATTTAGCTCTTACTGTGTCCAAAGTATGTGAATGAGAGGCTCTCTGAAGACTGCTTAATATGTAGATGGATAACTGATTGTTGTATTTGGCCAAAGATAAAATTTTTATCATACGTTATGTACTATTCAACAAAAGGATTAAATGTTTTAGTGTAACTTTTTTTTTTTTTTAGTACTGGAGATCGAACTCAGGGCCTTAAGGGGTTAGGGCCTTGTGCTTGCTAGACACTCTAACCACTGAACTAACTCCCCAGGCTCAAACATTTAACATTTAAAGAAGGCTTACAGGTGTGTGTGTGTGTGTGTGTGTGTGTGTGTTTTGGTGCTGGGTATCAGGTCCTTGTGCTTGCAAGGCAAGCACTTTAACCACTGAACTAAACCTGCAGCCCCTGCTTACAGGTATTTATAAAGCAGGGTCAAGGATTTTAAAAAGTAAAGCACTGTGGTAAAGCATTGATCTTTTTGCAATAAAGATATATCTTATTTATCTAATTATTTTCATCACTTGTTTTTTATTTATGTAGTTTTCCAGTTTTGTATTCATGTTTTTGTGTGGTGGGTGCTAAGTATTGTACTTTAAAAAATAAAAATGTCAGGATTCAGGATTTAGCTCAGTAGCCTAGCAGGCACAAGGCCCTGAGTTCAATCCCCAGAATTCCCCCAAAATGAAGATGTCAAGCAATTATTAATTAAATATATAAGACTAACGATGCCCCTAAATCTATACTGTGTAAAATGAGGTCGTGAATGTGGAAGTGTTTTCTAATCTAGGTAGCTAGAAATTAGTTAATTTTAAGAAGAAGAGAAATAATAATAAAAAAAATGCACTCTAAATTTAATAGAAAAGGATGGGGATTTAGCTCAGAGGTGAAAGTGCTTGCCTTGCAAGCACAGGGCCCTGGGTTTGATCCTCAGGACCAAAAAATAAATAAATAAATAAAATAGAAAAAACATAAGTTGTTTTGGAGTAAAAAGGTCAAAGAAAATATTTGCAGTTTCAGAGGATTGTATTCATGAACATAAGGATAATAAAGATGTACTGAAATATTTATTTTTAAGTACATCTTATGAGTTCTAAAATGGAAAAATTCATTTTGGATAAGAGTGTAGAGGAATATTAGAGAAACAAACTTTTTTGTGAGTTTTTGCCTAGTATAACAACAGTCTTACTTTGAAAAACGATCATTTTGTTTAACATAAGTTGTGGTTCTGAGCCTTAGTACCCTTTACTTGCTTAATATTTATCTGTTGTAAAGCATGTATGTCAAAATCCGAAATCTGCCCTGTCACTTCCTTATTGTAAATTCAGCCCCGCTGCTAAGATAGTATGCTTGAAACAGTGTAAATTTCTCAGTCTTGAAAAACAGTTTGAGAATGAAAAAAAAGTTAAGGTATGAATAATTTTCTGAATTTTTACTGTTTTTTAAAAGTTCATTTTAATATTTCCAATATACTTTTCAAAAAATTATCAAATGAACTTCATTGTTAACAGAAAACTCCAAAAATTGCTTAAGCTTTTTTGGCAATAGCATCTTGATTGGCTTAGATTAAGTAGTTAAGTAGATATCTCACAATTTATGTCTTTTGCCAAACTTTATATATAGATTTACCAGTCAGTTTCAAATTTTACTTTGTATTTCATTTTATTTTGTTTTTGCTTTGTATTTTAGATTCAAATAAAATAATAGGTAAAAACTAAAATGGTATTGAAATGTGAGAAGTGTAACAGGATATTTTAGTAACCTATCTTTTTACTGTGGTTTTAAGGCAATTTTTTGAACTTGAGGTGCAGCTTTAATTGCCTGTCTGTCGCCTGTAGTATCTTGTTTAAAAAGAAAAGCATCATGAACTAACTGTTGACAGTTACTATTCCAAGAGATTTTGTTCTTTTATTTAAAGAACAAAATTTGGCAATATGTCGATCAATATATTGATCAATATATTTATTTAAATGCAACCTTCACGATTCGTATAAAACACCTTTTGTTTTGATACTGATTACTGTTTACATTTAAATATTTTAATGCTTCAAAATAAAATCACTATCTTTTTTGTTTTTCCATGTGAATTTATAAATATATGGTTGAATCAGTCATTGTTAGAAATTATTCTTCTTTTTTTTTTTTCTGTGGTGCCGAGGATCGAACTCAGGGTCTTGTGCTTGCAAGGCAAGCACTCTAATCACTGAGCTAAATCCCAGCCCCTAGAAATTATTCTTATTGGGAGTGAAAGTGTAGGTCAGTGGTGCTGTGTAGCTCACTGGTGCTGTGTAGCTCAGTGGTGTAGTGTTTGTGTCACGTGTGTGAGGTTCTGGATTCTATCTCCAGCATCACACACACAAATACACACACACACACACACACACACACACACAGAGGGAAAAAAAAAAAGGAAGAAAAGAAGAATATTCTGTGTGGGCATGGTGGTACATTCCTATAATCCCAGCACTCTGGGAGCTGAGGCAGGAAGATTGCAAGTTGTAACCCATCCTGGGCCACTCCCTGGCCTAGTGAAACCCTGTCTCAAAATAAAAACAAATTTAAGAGGGCTAGGGATATAGCTCAGTGCAAAGGTCTTGGGTTCAGTCCCTAGTAGTACAAATACACATGAGTAAAAGCAAAAGAAGAAAGAAAGGCAGAGAAAAAAAATAATGTAAACAGACAAGAATGATTTTTTTTTCCTTATCTGTTTATCCTTATCTCTTTATCACTGTGCTGCTGCTTTTTTTTTTTTTTTTTTTTGAGACAGGGTCTTGCTATGTGGTTCATGTTAGCTTTGAATGTACTGTGTGACCCAGGCTAGGCCTCAAACTCACAGGAATCCTGCCTAAGCTTCCTGAGTGTTGGGATTACAGTTGTGTGCTACTACGCCCTGCTGTCTAAGAGCTATCTTAATTTCTTATTTTCATCATCCTAAATTTAGTTAATATTGAATAAGTTTTAGCAGATAGGTTTTATTTTTTCCTCCTTAAACTCTGATTTTGTCTATTTGGTTTTATTTAAACTATATGTTTATGGAGGATTTTATCTCTTGTATTGTGTGTTCCTTAAATTTACCATAATTGTTTGTTTGTTTGTTTGTGTAGTGCTGGATGATTGAATGTAGCTCATGGTAGGCAGGTGCTCGGACAGTGAGCTTCTTTCCCAGCCTGATTCCCACCCCCATGATGAGTTCTCAGTATTCAGTGTGTAGTTATTTGTATCATTTAAATAGTTAATGTTTTAGAAGTTTTTGAAATATTTTTCAATATTCTGACAGTATGAAGAATAAAGAAGGGCTAAGGATGTATCTTACTGGCAGAGTTTAGCATGTACAAGGTCCTGGGTTTGGTCCCCAACATCTTAAAAATTAATGTTTAAACCTTTTGTGTGTGTGTGTTTTGAGACAGAGTTTCACTATGTAGTGTAGGCTGGCCTTGAACTTACTGTATAGCCCAGGCTGGCCTCAAACTTGTTACAGTCCTCCTGCCTCAGCCTTCCAAGTGCTGGGATTATAGGCATGTGCCACCATGCCTGGATTGAACATTTATTAATAGATATAATTTATATAGGCTTCCTATCAGTTGAGTATTATTGAGGGGAAATTCTTTTCTTTCCCCAAACTCTAGTTTTAGATCTCAGATGTCAGATGTCTGTGGCTTTTTCACCTACTAAATTTCACTTCTAGATATGAGGGGAATGGGGAAAATATGGAAAATGATGAATGAACCTGCTGTAAATAGGGAGGGAGGGTGCAGAGGGGAGGGGGGGAGAGGGGGGAGAATCAAGATACATCATGTATAGGTACAGAATTAATGTAATGAATGTGACCATTGTATGTAGAATGTACCAATACATGTTCTTGGTTTAAAATAAAAAAATAAATAAATAAATAAAATGTATAACAAAAATAATGCAAAAACTGAGAGGAGTAAGTGGAAATAAACTGCTGTAAGATCTTTGACTCACTTGTGAAATAATAAAAGTACTGATTTAAAGGAAAAAAATAGATATGAATTCCTAAAAATACACAATATTTTATAGGTTTCAAAGTGTAGTTGTTTATTTATATAACATTACTTAGTACTTCTTTTGTATTAATCACAGTTCTAGGCAAACGAAAGTCCCTGACCCATGCAGTCTAACCCATGGAGCAGTATGCAGTGTGCCATCCTCTATCTTTTATGGGGTGATTTTTATTTATTAACAATAAACCCAGCATAGTTCATTCATCCTATAAATTTACTTTGCAAAAGCAGTATTTTCATATGTCCCCAAAGTGTTCTGGTTAAGATTCAGTTTTGCCCTCAATTACACATTTGGTGAATTCTGTCCCTGTCTCCTGCAGTGTTAGAAATTTAGATCATACATGTATCTCTCAACTTTGTTCTTTTCTCACAGTTAACCCTTCACTTAAATTATATTTTAAAGTCATCAGGGAACTTTTTACATGAGTCATTCAGTGATTTGATTTTGGTGGCTTTTGTTGTTACTTTGTTTTTTCCCTACTACTCAGCATGTGTTTTGTTTTGTCTTTTGTTTTTGTTTTGGTAATGTTTGGGATCCAACCTAGGGCCACCAACAGGTTAAAGTACACACTGGCTATACTGTTGAGCTACACCTCCTGGGCCCTTCAGCATGCATTCTGGTAAAACTTTTCAAACTTCTGTTTGCATTAACCCTGTACTTTCCTGGTTCTTAGTTTACAACAGTTTTAATATTTCTGTCTTTGTCTATATGGGTTTGTAGTTACCACAGTCTTCATCTTTATCTTTTGGCTTTTATTTGCCCTCTCCCCATTCCTTCTTAAAATTCACATAGTTATGGTCTTTTAGCATAGTGTTTTCAAGGTTTCTCCACGTTATAGCATATAGCAATACTTCATTCCTTTTACTGCCAAATAACATTCCATTGTAGAGAGAAACCACATTTTGTTTTTCAATCATCAGTTAATGGATATTTGGAATCATTCTAATTTCTACTTTTGCCTGTTGTGAATAATATCACTGTGAACACTTGCATACAAGTATTTGTGCAGACATGTATTTGAGTTCTCTTGGGTATATGCCTAGAAGTAGAATTGGTAGTTCATACAGTAACTCCATATTTAACATTTTGAGAAATGGCCTATTTTTCATAGTGACTGCACCATTTTAGATTCTGGCAATGTAAAGATTCAGTTTCCTCACTTCCTGGTTAATATTTACTGTCAATCTTTTTATCCTAGGAGACTTAGCATCATGTGGTTGAAAGAGTCTAGCATAGTAATTAAGACATGAGTACAGTCTTAATTCACACCCATGGGCTACCTGGGTGTGAATCCTGACTGTGTTTCTTCCTAGCTTTATTATCTTGGGCAAGTAATTGTTCTCTTTGGGCCTTCATTTCCTCCTTGATAGGATTGTTTCAAGAATTAAAGAGGCTCTATCTTTGAAGCACTTACAGTATCTGCTGGGAAGTGCTTAAGAGTATTGTGGATATATGTATATGTACTTTGAAATATAACTTACAATGTCTGTGAAGTGCTTTAGAACAGTTTGATAATAGTAATCGTCATATAGGTGTTCTTCTATCATTTTACTCAGTAATGTCATTTCTAGGAACTTAATATAACGACATTATTAGAGGTAGTCCATAAAGACAGATGTGTAACACTTCCAACCCAGAGTCTTGACTGTAAAATATTTACCATATATAGCCATTATACCTGTGATTAAATAGATGAAATTTATGAAATGTTAATGCCGTGGGGAAATATAAGTGCTATGGGATGATACAAGTTAAAAAGTCAGATATACCACTTTACAGAGTATGTGTGTTTTTTTTTTTTTTTTGTATGTGGTTCTGAAGATTGAACTGAGTACTTTCGCATGGAGTGATGCTCCCAGTGCATGTTTTTTGAGAAAGCTCTCACCTAAGTGACTGAGTTGCCCAGACTAGCCTCAAACTTTTGATCCTTGTGCCTCTGTTTTCCAGAGTGCTATGATTACGGGTCTGTGCTGCCAGGCCCAGCTATTTCTCTAAATTCTGTAAAAATACAAGGCAAGAGAATATAATGTTAGTTGTATAATGCGTATAAAAATATGTTAATCTGTTTACAGTAATTATCCTCAAGTACTTAGAAAAATGAAATGAATTATTTCTGAAAAGCATCAAATGAGGTGATTCTTTTGTAAATAAGAAACCTGAGTCCAGCCAGGCTTGGTGCTACACACTTGTAATCCCAGCTACTGAGGAAGCTAAGACAGGGGCTGCATGTTCAAGGCTAGCCTGGGAATTATAACCAGATCCTATCTCAAAATAATAAAGAATTGGGGATGCAGCTCTGTGCTCCCTGGGTTAAATTCTCAATATCACAAAGAGAAAGGAAGAGAGGGAGAGAGCAAGGCAGAGATCCCAATACTGATTCTGCTATTGAATAGTTGTGAACCTTGAAAGAATTTTCTCTTATTTGGGGAACACAGTTCGCTCATCTGCAAAATGAAGAATTAGATTGAAATTTAAAAGGTACTATAGTAGAGTGGTGAAGAGCTGACAAGTCAGGGCTGGGAATGTGACTCAGTGGTATAATGCTTCTTAGCATCACAAAGCCCTGGGTTCAACCCCCAGCATCACAGTGGGGGAAAAAAAAACTGAAAAGTAAGGAAGTCAGGTGTATGGAGTTAGGGACTGTAGCCATGGAGATCACTACTTGGACTCATCCTAGTTCTACCTCTTGTTGGCTGGATGGCATTTGGTGAGAATTTGGCCTTTTTGTACCTTAGTTTTGTTATTTACAAAGAGGGGGAAATGATAGTATCTCGTGGGTTGTGAGTATTAAATGAGTTAGTACATGTAGAAGACTGGTATAGGGCCTGGGACACAATGAGAACTCAATAATGTTAATTGTTTTTACTGGTATATAAGATCCTTCCTAATGCAATTACAGTATTTATTGCCAAGAGTATTTTTAGCTAAGTGAGTAGTTAAAAATTTGTCTGTCGTTTGAAAAAATTACCTAATTTTTTAGTTAGTCGTTTGTGAAATTGTGAAGGATATCTTTTTGTGAAGTAGAATATTTTGCACTTTGGACTTTGCCTTTCCAACTTTGTTTTTGTGTTCTTGTATAGGTGGTTTACTTGGATCTATCTTACTAATAAGGATATTTTGAAAATCTTTTTCAGCACTAAAATTCTCATATTTGATTTTCTAGAATCTTGTCTGACTCTTTATTCTGAAGCTAATGTGTGCAGCTTAGTCACTCTGTAATTATGTTGAATGAGTGTTACGTTAACATATGTCCCTTTTTTAGACCGATATTTCGGTTTTAAATTTAGGAAATGGAATAAAGCCCAAAAGAATATTATAGCTCACTGGACTTGTCCATTATAGGAAAAGCTAACATTATAATGTAAACTCAATTGGAAATTGGTAGGGCATGACTTCCAGTTTAACTCAATTGATGCATAGATGTTATTTAATTTAATCTCAGAAAAAGAATATATCCAAAATGCTAGTAAAATATAAATCAGAAATTCACTTTCAGAATCAGCACCCATATTGAAATTCATGTTTTGGAGCCCTGAACAAAGATTACAGAAATAAATTACTTTCATAATATTGTATCATTTTCTTTCACTGGCTGTATGAGATAATTTCTTCAGTGAATAGTGATTCAGTTATTGTATTGCGTTGGAATTTTTATTTATGAGTAAGTCGTTCTGTGAACCTATGTTTGTAGGTCTTAATGAAGACAGTTATTATTACTCTCTCTGAAGAGTAAGAATGGAAATTATATTTTTTTAAATTAGTACATGTTTGCAGTACATAATGATCACATTCATCATGGGGAATTTGTACATGTACATAACACATCTTAATTCTTTTAATACATTTTCCCTCCCTTCTCTCCAACTTTTCTTCCTCTTTCCATTTATAAAAGCTTTATTTCCATAAAATATGCCTTCCATTTTCCTTTTTCAAATGGAAATTGTATTTTAGTACATTTGATCGTAGATCTTCAGAAGCTCTGCTGTACGTTGTGTTGCTGTGTGGCAGCCTGCTGCTGGGGTCATTATTTCTTTTAGAGTATACGTTACCAGAACAACATTGCAGAGAAGCATAAGGAGGAGCTTGCCACAGTTAAGGGATATAATTTGTTACTTAGATATTAGAGGATAATCTATGCTAATTATAATAACTTTTTTTTCCATAAAAAAAAGCAAACTAACTCCAGTCACAGGGGAAGCATATTGTGTCTTTTGGCTTGTCAGTTAGATACAGGGGGTAGTGGGGATTTAGCTCAGTGGTTAGAGTGCTTGCCTAACAAGCACAGAGGCCCTGAGTTCGATCCCTGGCACAAAAAAAAAAAGTAGTTTTCCATTCTAGATACAGGGGTAGATCAGTTTGTGAACTACTCGCAGAGGGGAAAGCTCTTACTTGCCTTAGGGAGTGAGTTTTATTTTAGGATGAATTGTTTGCATAAGCATACAGATGTAAGAGAATTCCTACTCTAAATGTCAAATATTTTATTGTGTCTTCCCAGATTTATAAATGCCTATAAATTCCGCAAGTACAGTATGTAGTATGTTTTTTTTTTGGTTTTTTTTTTTTTTTTTTTGATGCTGGGAATGGAACTCAGGGCCTTGTGCTTGTGAGGCAAGCACTCTAACCATTGAGCTAAATCCTCAGCCAAGTACAGTATGTATTTCTTGTGCATACTGCTAGCTCTAGGGTCCTATTAATTACATGGTGCTGCTTATTCTCTCTACGTGTTTTTCTTTCTGAATGTTAGAATTTGTGAGCTTTTCCTGTAAAGATTTAAGTCTGTTGGTGTTTTTGTGTCTGTTCTTCTCCATTAAACGTTTACATATCTTAATAAATAATAAATTGATGACATTTTTGCATCTGTGGATGCAGCTTGGGAAACTCTGGGACATTGCGAGGATGGACTTTTCACTGTACTGATGTACTTTGGAACCCACTACATTTTCCACTCAACTTTTTAAACTTAATTTTATAGCATAGTTTAAACATATTTGTGAACTTTCTGGTTTTTTGGTTTTATGGATTTTCATCTTAAATTAGGAACATAAAGTTTCTTTTGATTGATTGATTGCTTGATTGACTGATTGACTTATGGTGCTGAGGATAAAACCCTGGGCCTCCAGCATGGTAAGCAAGCACTCTACTGCCGAGCTACATCCCAATCCCAAGAACATAAAGTGTTTTAAAGTTGACTATAAATGTTCCATTGAAGGGATAATAATAAATTAACAGTCTCCTTTTAATGATCTACTTAAACTTGATCCACCAGACTTCAAACTGCTGGGGTGATGCCTAATTCTTCTAAAGGCAGTCCTGAATCAGTTATATGAAATTGGACCACATTCTCAATTTCTTTCTTCAACATCATTTTCCTTTGATTCTTTTTGTGGGGGGCGGGGGTGGGTGGTGCTGGGGATCAAACTGAGGGCCTTGTACCTGCCAGGCAGGCGCTCTACCACTGAGCTAAATCCCCAATCCCTTCTTTGATTATTAAACACTGGCAAAATTGCTTTTTACCATTCTATCTTTGAGAAGCCTGATAGAGTCACTATTGTTCTTGAATTATTTCTTGTGTTTAACTGCCTTCTGGATCAGTTACACTTGTGTCTTTAATATAAACAGTCAATTTGCAGCTCTTGAGGTATGGCCCCCTTCCCTGGATCTACAATAGGCAAACTTTATTGTCTCCTGAACACATAAAACATCCGTTCTCTCTACCCTTAGGGCAAGAATAAAATTATTTCTCTTGTAGTAATCAGTGTTGGCTCCTGTTCTCTCAACAGGTATTCTCATTCTATAGTGATTTGATTCTCACAGTTGAAAATATGAGTTAATTCCACAAAGCTGGCATATTGTAGGCTTCCAATACAAAGTCAGTCAGGAATTGGGCATGGTGGTAAGCACTGTAATCTCTGCTACTCAGGAGGCTGAAGCAGGAGGATTACAAGATCTAAGCCAGGCTGGGCCCCTTAGCAAGACCTTGTCTCAAAATAGAGATAAATAAATAAATAAAATGGTTTAGGATTGTAGCTCAGGAGATACAGTGTTTGCCTAGCATACGCAAGGCCCTGGTTTCAGTTCCTAGCACCACAATCAATCAGCCAATCAATCAATTAAATAAAGTCAGGCCTCATCTCTTCCAGTATACTTATACGCCAGATCAATACCAACTTTTAGGGAACCTGAGCTGTGACAAATCTATTGCCTCTGTAGAAGTTCTTGGGATAATATGCCTTGGTCCTGCTATTCTTTTAGCACAACCTCCTCTTACATTTCTGTAAGCACTGTAAGAATTTCTGGAACAGAAAATCCATGAGTAGCATAAAACCATGAGCCTAGTAGACTGTGATGAGCTATACCATGACATTTATCCCAGCCTCAAGACCCTGATAGTTTTCTTGACATCACACAATGATAGAAACTACATTTTTCTGTTTATATAGCTGATTTGCCTTTAATTTCATTTGTGAACAGTGTGTCATCCTGTAGCATTTGAGTCTATCTTCCCTGGTAAGCATTGTTATGACAGCAGGGCCTTCTTCTAGTGAGTAAAGAGCATATTTCTTAATTTCAAATTTGCATCATTTGCAGAGTTACAAGATGCTACTAGTAGTCCGCTATGGCTTCTGGATGAGACCACCTCACAGGGTAAAATGGACTGGGCATCTCATCTTCCACTCTGGAACAGAGAGCAGGACGAGGGCTCACTCACAAACAGTTATATAATATTCGCAGATGAGCTGTAATGTTTGTGTAATTTCTCTAGACAGAATCCTCAGAAGTGGATCAAAGAGCAGGTTTTTAAAGATCGCTTGGCATTTCTCGCCAAACTGCTTTCCAGACAGGTTGTACCAATTTACACTCTTATTATAACCAGTTTGTGAAAGTTTCTCCTGTAACATTCTTAGAAGCACTGAATGTGTATTATTGAAAATGCTTTTTGTTTTTATCAGTAACAAATTGGATCTCTTAAATTTATATATTTGAAATGTATATGTATATATTTGTTTTTATCTTTTTTCTATTGATTGGCTTTTAAAAGACATTTTATTGAGCTATAATTTATATTCCATAAAATCTACCTATTAAAAAAATAAATAAAATCTACCTATTATAAATGTAAGTTAAGTACTTGGAAGTCAGTGATTTTTAGTAATTTTTTTGGGGGGTGGGAATTAAACCTAGGGGCTTGTACACATCAAGCACATGCTCTCCAATTACCTATACCTCAGTCATTTCTAGTAATTCTGTACATCTCTGCAACCATCACTGTAATCGAGTTGTAAAACATTTTTATTACTTTAAGAAGTTCCTGTGTGCCCATGCAGTCAGTCCTAGGTGCCAAACCTAGCCTCAGGCAACCACCAGTCTGTCTCTACAGAAATTTCAAATAAATGATACTATATGGCATGTCATTTTTTGTGTCGGGCTGCTTTCACTGTATTTTTGAGATTCATCCATGTTGTAGCAGGTACTAATAGCTCATCGGTTTTTATTGCTGATATATCATACTTTGCTTATTCAGTAGTTGATGGACTTTTGGAGTATTTCCGATTTTGGGTTATTATGAATAGTGCTATTAGGGCTGTTTATGTACAACTGTTTGTTTCTTTCATGTCTCTGGGTAGATATCTAGAACTGGACTTGCTTGGAACTCATTATATATTATATCATTACTTAGCCACAAAAAGGTTTCTTTTATTTTAATTTATTTATTTTTCTGAGACAGGGTCTTGCTTTGTAGTACAGGCCAGCGTTGAACTCACTATGTAGCCCAGGTTGGCCTCGAACTCACGGGGATCCTCCTGCCTCAGCCTCTTGACTGCTGCGATTATAGGCATGCACCACCATGCCTGGCAGAAGTTTCTTTTAAATAATGGATGCTAGCGTACTGCTTGAAGAGAAATATACAACTAAATGATTAAAAGAAAAAAAAACAGTTAAAGTGAAATGATTGGAGCAAGAAAATGATACATTCTGAAAGCATGCAGTGTAATTGTTTTAATAATGAGAACCACCTTAACATTCATTGGTAAATGAGTAGCTTCTAGAGCTTAAAACCAAATCAAGGTTAGAAAAAAAGCACATTTAAATAAATACTAAAAACTTTGTTCCATGAAAAATGACAGAAATAGAAATGGGATGTGATCTGCGCTCGTTATGACAAAAAAAAGTATATATATAAGTATGAAATTCCCTTTCCATTGTAAAAGATGGCCATGAAGATTATTTTAGAGTAAAAATATGTATATGTGTATATTTCAGGGTGAGAGATACAACTCAGTAGTACTGCTCTTGCCCAGCATAAGGGCCTGGGTTCTAGCCCCAACATGGCCAAAAACAAAAACAAAAAAGGAAAGAATAAAAGATATATATTCATGTAAAAAATGTTTATTCTTTTTAGTAACCATAGAAATATTTTACTAATTAGTTGTTAAATTAGCAAAATCAAAATGTCTACTGTTGGAAAGGTTGCATTAATTATATATGTTTAACTTAATGATTCCGAGGTAACTTTCATTGTAGTTTTCTTGGGTGTAATAAAAATGTTTTAGTAGTTAATTAATAAGGATAGGAATAAACCAAAAGATACAAAAACAGCTACAAATTTTCCCATGTGTCAAAGTCAAGTCTGGTCATGCCTTCATCTCGAGTGTTTCTCTTTGACTCACCCAAACTCTGGAGGTGCTCACCCAACATGACTTTTTTTCTTTCTGGCCAGAGAGCTATATGTTTATTCTGCTATGGCCTGAATCCTGCTTTTCTAGCTCTGGCTAAATCCCAAATATAGTGACTCATACCCTGAGAGTTTCCCCCACCCTACTCCAGGAAAATGCTATTAACTTTCCTATTTCAAGTAAATACTTTCTCATGTCTTCTACTCTACTGATTTTGCTTTAGGTGCTCATCTGGAAATATACTCCCTGTTGATTCTTTAAAAATTCTTTGTGGAATTCTTCCATATGGTTGAGCCAAACACTTGTGAATCACTGCCAGTTTGTTTAGTGTAGTACAGTCATCCAAGAGTAAGTGATTTTTAGTTTGCTAAATTGTCTACCAGAAAGTGGAAAGGGAGCTAAAAGTAAGAAATAGAAATTGATTCTTGCTCTTTTTCCCCTGTATCTTTTTTTCTAACATCAAAGATTCTTTCCATTTCTGGTAAATCATCTTTGTGTTGGCAATATTTTTGCCTAATTGCTGACATTATAGGATTCTACATTATCTATACTTAAACACATTTTCTTGTTACATAGGACTATGTGAATTTTTTTTTTTTTTTAAGACAAGGTCTCATTATGTAGTTCAAGCTTATTTTGAAGTCACTGTATATCCCAGGCTGGTCTCCAACTCGTGGTGATCCTCCTGCCTCAGCTCTCCAAGTGCTGGGATTAGAGCTGTGTGCCACTATTCCTGGCAGGACTATGTGATTTTTAAACTGCTAGTACTCGAGTTTACATGAAGTTGTAGGTGAGAAAGTAATGTGTGACAATCAAGTCAGGAATGATGAAAAGTAAATATTTTTCTATTCATTTTATGATGTGTGACAGTTTTTGGTTTACCAAAAAACATTACCAATTTAGTATAATTTTCTTTATTGTAAGCAGTCTTTTCCTATCACTGTAAATGGTCTTCTACTACAGATAGTGAAACATGTGTTCTTTTTAGTCTTTTTGACTTAGATTGACTTGACTACTTTAGGACTCTAATAAGAAATGTCCCTGTAGATCAATCAATCAATCGATTGATCGATCGATCGATCTATCTATCTAGTGGTTGTGAGGATTGAACCCAAGACCTTTTTACTCAGCTACATCCCCACCCCCTTTTAAATTTTAAATTTTTTTTAAATTTTAAAATTTTATTTTTAGATAGGTTCTTGCTAAGCTCCCTAGGCTAGATTCGAACATGCCATCTTTGTGCCTCAGCTTCCCAAAATTCTGGGATTACAGGTACGAATCACCATACCTAGTCGATTTTACTGGTTTTGAAAAGTTACTGTAATAGAGAGTCTAGGCTGTAATGTTATATGACTTTGACCTTATTCAGGTCACTATGACCTCTCTTTGTATATTAGTAGAGGTTTAGCCCATGGCCGTTTTCCTGGTCTTTTTGGTATTATTTTTTCTTATTTTCCTTGTATCTTTCTGATTATTTTGAATGTGGGTGTGGTTCGGGGGGGCCTGTGCTGGGAACTGAACCAGGGCCCTTGCACTGAGCTACATCCCCAGCCCTCTTTTTAAAAAATAAGTTCTTGATAAGTTGCTAAGTTGCCCAGGCTGGGCTTGAACTAGTAATCCTTGTGCCTCAGCCTCCCAGAGTGGTGAAATGCTTGAAATTGCTTCAAGCATTTCACTACTTGTTTCTTCTTAAATTTAATTTTCCTAGAAGTTCAGTTGTTGTTTTCTCTGTTATTTTTTAGATCATCTCATATAATAATTTTAGTTAACACTCAAATGCTGGGTATACTATTCAAATCTGTTGAGCCCTGTTGCCTGACTTTTCTACCTGTTTGCCTTCATTTACTCACTGGATATCCTATAAAGAATCCAAAAGTAAAATGTCCAGAACTGAAATGATTAAGTCACTAGGTACCCCTTCTCCAATATTTCCAGACACAAATAATGGCATTATCTATCAGCTGCCCCGTAGCCCAAGTCAGAAACATTTGCTTTCAACACAGAACACAGGATCTATCACTCAGCTCCTCATACTAATTGTAACACTAGTTAAGAATCTTTTATAATGTGTTTGGCAGCCTCATTAACTGGTCTCTAAACCTTCAGTCTAGTACCCTTTGAGCCATTTCTACCTTGACTGAATTATTCGTTTAATCTCAGCATGTACACATACCGCCTAAACCCTATAAACCTTGTAGTGGTAAGTTGCTTGTCTCTCTGATAAGGATTGTACTTCTTGATATTTCTTAAAGGTGTAGAGACTGCTTACATCCCCAGCCTCATCTCCTGTCATTTCTCAGTCTTATAATTTGCACAGTAGCCCTCCTGACCCTCCTCTCCCACCAGCTGTACACACTGTGCTCTTTATTACCTCTGCTCCCCTCCTCGCTCATCATTCACACAGGCTTCATGGCTCAGCATGTGACAGCTCCTTCAGGAAACCCTGAATCCTGAGGGTTCGACAAAATGCCTTTCCTGTCTACTGAATCATTGTTGTTAGTATATAAAATGGTGTAATTTTTCTCTTAGTAAAAAGCATTTTTTCAATTGGTCACAGTAGCATTCTCCTATAGTCCCAGCTACTTGGGAGACTGAGGCAGGAATTTCTTTAAAAAACCAAAACAATCAAAAAATCCTCTTGACCTCAGTTTCCTTTTTTTTTTTTTTTTTTTTTTTTTTTTTTTTTTTTTTTTTTTTTTTTTTTTTTTTTTTTTTTTTTTTTTTTTTTTTTTTTTTTTGCTTCCTTTTAGAACAGAACTCTTTGAAAGAGTTCTCTGTATATGTGGTGTGTCTTTCCTATTTTTTCTTGAATCATTCTGGTTAGGTTTTCATTTTCTGCTACTGTTTTCTTTTCCATTGCTGTTCTTATCAAGGTCATCATTGGCTTCCAAGTTGCTATTTTCAGTGGTCAGATCTTGTTCTTTTTATTTTTTTTTATTAGTACATGTTTGCAGCACATAATGATTACATTTATCATGGGGAGTCTGCACAGGTTCATAACACATCTTAATTCTTTTTTGTCCTCTTCACCTCTCATTCCTCTCTGCTCTCTCTGATTCTTGTTCCCCTTTCCATTTGAAAAAGCTCTGTTTCCAGTATTTTTCAGTTCTTCACCCTTCTTAATTGATAAGCTTCATTTAATAGTTGGCCTCCCCTACATTCTTGGAATATGCCCTTCACTTAGTTTATAGGACCTCATGTCCTCTAAATTGACCTCACACTTCACTGCCATTCTTCTGTTTCCTTTGCTTGGTCTTCATCTCGCTGACTACACTTTGAACTGCTTCAAGGCTCTGTCCTTCGACCTCTTACCTATCTGTACTTGCTCCCTTGTGATCTCATCCTATTTCTTGACTTTATATTCTCATGACAACAAAATTTATATTTAAAGCCCAGACTTCTTCTAAATGCCAGGCTCATATATCCAGCTGCCTTTAAATATTTAACATCTTAATCAATCTCTCTCTGTCTCTTACTGTCTCTGTGTGTGTGTGTGTGTGTGTGTGTCTGTGTGTGTGTGTCTGTCTGTCTGTCTGTCTGTCCCTCCCTCCCTCCCTTTTTCGGTACTGGATATCAAACTCAAGGGCAGTCTACCACTTAGCCCCTTTTGTTTTTTATTTTGAGACAGTCTCAATTCAGTGAAGGTGCTTATGCATTTGCAGAAGTACATGTGTATATTTCATTGTTTCTGTAGGTTAGATTCCTTGATGTAGAAATACTGAGTCAAAGGGCTTAATCATTTAAATTTTTTGTAGGTTTTGCAATCTTTTTCTTAAAAAGTTGTGTCAGTTTACTCTTATGCCCAGTATGAGAGTGTGGTTTTGTCACATTCTTGCCAAAACCAAGTATATTGACCACTTTAATTGATCATCTTCCTGAGTTTTTAGTCTCTTGAGAGTTTTGGAATCACTCACCTATTTGTTTCTTCTCATGCATATCTTTTTCAGTGTGAAATAGTATACTGGAGTGTAATGGGAAAGCTTCTGTCTCTACCCTAATAGTTTATAGGATGATCCAAATATCATTTTGAGTTTTTAACAGAGTAAAAATCCTAGGACTATTCTAGAGCATTATTCTAGGACTTGACTTGGTTTTCAGCCCCGTTGTTCGGGATCAGTTGTAGAATAGGGCCCAGGGTTAGCAATGAATGTTACAACATCTGCTTTTAATACTGTTTGCCTTAATTTATTCATGGACTGATTCATGCTGTTAATTGATCTGTAGATTGCTATTCTGATATATATTTTCTAATAATCTTACCATAAATACAGTAGCCAAGTAGGTCTTTTAATATAACTTTGCTTATGAAAAGGATATCAAAAAATGGAAAGACATCCCATGTTCTTGGGTAGGAAGAACCAACATCGTGAAAATAGCTATACTTC
>PVJO010002108.1:0-152074 GCA_004026905.1 Hystrix cristata | reverse complement strand
TGTATTTTGTTTAATTTCTTACCACTTCCACTGTTGTCATTCTGTTTCACTGTTTTCACTTTGTCCAGTGCGTTAGTCTTATCTCTTTGCTTCTACTCCTAACCTCATTTAATTGCTTTCTACTTTGTACTTAAAATGATCCTTTAGAATGTAATCAGGTATTACTCTCTGCTTTAAAATCTCTTCACTGACTTCTTAGCCTATTTAGACAACCCAAAGGCTTTATTTAGGTCTGTAAGGCCTTTCATATGCCAGGGCTGGCACTTCTTTGACATTCTTTCCCTCCTTTGCCTGTGCTGCTGAGGTTCAGCCACTTCCTTTCATGTTACATTTTGGTAGACACTTGCTAATTGTTACCATTGAATGGCATCCTCTGCCACATATCGGCACTTGCTATTTCCTGTGTATGACGTCTGCCATCCACAGATACCTGCTTACTTTCACTTCCTTGTTTGGTTTGGGTCTCTTAGAAATCTTTTTCCTTAGCAGTTTTCCTGACTATGATAGTTAAATTATCAATACCCCCTCACATATTTTACCTTTACTTTATTTACATTCATAATATTTAAACCACTGCTTGCTATTTTATAGGAGACGTATTTTTTTTGTTCTCTCTTTTACAGATCGTAAGCTACATAGAAACAGATGGGTCTTGATAACTCACTCAGTACCTATCACATATGGTAGATGTTCAGTAAATTTCTGTTGAATAAATAAACAAATGTCTTTATCAATGTGTAGGTACATATTGTATAGGTAGGTGAAAACATATTTGACATTCTCATACTTTTTCTCTCTGGAAACTGGCTCTTCAGTATAGATACTGAGAATCATGTCAAAGTTTATGTGTATGTGTGGAGTCCTTGGGTTTGAACCCAGGGATTTTGCACTGAGCATTATCCCCAGCTCTTTTCTTTGAGACAGGGTCTTGCTGAGTTCCCCAGGCTGGCCTTGAATTTACAGTCCCACTGCCTCGGCCTCTCTCTGTGCCACTGGGTCCAGCCGAGCTAGCCTTCTAATTTAACTTCAGAAGTTTGTCAATCATATTTGCCTTTTGTTTCAGTTACAAGCCAGTGGATCATAAACTTATTTGGCTGCCCTTACGAGAGACGTTTGAGGGACTCTTTGCCCAGACGTTTTCCAAGAAACAAAACTTTACCTTTCTGGGGCACATACAGACCTGTTACAGGCAGAAACGGTGGCATGATCTCCTGAGACTAATGCAGCATGTATACAAGTCTGCTATTAACAAGGAAGGAAAGGAGAATGAAGCTGGTAAGGAGGTGACCCAAACTGTCGGTAGGAGGGCATGAGGCTGGGTCTTAATGAGCAGAATTAAGAGAATAGTTTGGGGGAAAGAATAGAGAAATACAAATTGGAGCTTTCTAGGATTTAAGGCAAAAGTGACTGCTTTTGAAGCGTTGCTCCTGCCCTGTCAGTAAGTCATGTTTCCTCACAAAGAGCTGGATTCCACAGCCAAGGAGGTTTTTGGCAGCTAGGTTCATTTCTCTGTACAATCTCATCTATAGAATGGTAGTAACAGTAACCTCTTCAAAGGGATATTATAAGGGTAGATGAATTAACTGGTGCATATACATGGACATAAAAGTGAGCCAAATACCATAGTAGTTGGTAAATATTATTGTATATTTTTTGCTTTTAGTTCTTTTTGCATCATTGTCTAAATAATTAATTTTTGTTAATTTTTTTCTAATACATTGTTTCTTTAATTGTACTTTTTTGTTTTGAAGTTGTGTATACAGTATTATAACACAAAATGTGTATTAAATCCTTGCCTTTATTCTTTTTTTTTTTCTTTTTTTGCCTTTATTCTTTTCTAGGGATACTTCTAAAGGAAAAATGGGAAGCATTTGGCCTTAGACTCAGCCATGCCCAACAACAGATGAAAATGACTGAAAATTCCCTGTTGTTTGCATTTGTGGAGGTATTTGGTTTATTTATTTATGTTAAGGGAATACAGTATTGACTTGATACAGGCAGAACACAAGTTCTTGGCAGGTTACTACAATGCAACCTCGATTCACAAACTTGATTCTTTCCACAATTGGTTGCAAACTGAGTTGGATAAGAACCAAATCAAATTTAGTGGTTAGATTCAATGTTGACCTTATTGGGAAATTTAATTCAGTTCTCACCCAGTTTGGTTTGCGACCAGAGTCCTGAAGAAAATTGCGCTCTTGAACCAAGGTGCCACTATATTTTGTGTTCTTTTTTCTTGTTGTTATTTTTAGTGCTTGCTGTTCCAAGAGTTAGAGAACACTGAAGTAATGATTAAGCAGGGAGATTTTTAAAAATGTCCTTTAGGGTGATTTTTGAGGTCTTCATATATGAGCACAGTTATTATTTTTAAAACTACAATTGAACCCAAATAGTGAATTCTGTATTCTTTCTTTGTGTGTTTGTGTGTGTGAGACCAGGCTGCAGACTAATTATGAGTGTTGGAGTATGAGGGACATTTGCTTTAGTGCCCTATTTTTGATTCTAGGGCATGGTTATCTCTGTTTGCTGTCCTGTGATGCTGTAGGGGAAAGATCAACTTAATTAAATATTCATGACCTTAATGTTTTTTGTTTCTGAATTATTGTGAGACACTCTTACAACATGCTCTTGAGGACACAGGAGTCTTACTTGAGTTGATGTTTTGGTAAGAGAAGATTCACTTAACCATATGTTTATGAGCATAGAAAGTTTGGTCATCTGTGCCTAATCCTTTAATATGATTATTTCCAAAGCAATCAATTATAAAATGTCAAGGGCTCTTGAAATAAGACTTACATTTTATGACTTAGCAATACGTGGGAGTTAATACATTTCTCTTTATTTTTCTCAGTTAATTTTGCAGATTTTTAAAAATTAGAATCTACATTAAAAGTATAGAGTTATTTAATAATGGTAAAGGAGGTTTTGATGTGTCAACTACGTGGATTGTAAGATGTTTTTATTGCTCTTGGAAATACAATTTGAAGAGATAACATCAATACACTAGATCTGAGGAAAGACTCACTTTAATATCCTTCAACAACTGTGAAAGGCCATGCATTGCGCCTCCAAACACTCTTGGGGTTTACTCATTTTGGTTTACTCAAAATTTGACTCCATACTTTGGGTATGTTCAGTAGCTAACTGGGTCCTTTTACCACCTGAATATATTGTAAGTTACTATTTACTTGACCCTTCACATAATGAGAACATTTCCTTTATTTCATCTCACAGTTAGGTTCACAGATAGTCCCTTGATATTTTTGGACACTGACAAAGTTGAAATGGCCTTATCTCTGCTGGCTTGCTGACAGATATTAGCAGTTAAAGCACGTGTTCATTAAGTAGCAGAGATTTGTCCTTACCTTGGTTTTAATTTTGCTTGTGTATCAGCTCTAAGTGAATATGACTTTACTTGAAATGCAGTCTTAACCTTTTATTTTATCTTCTTCCAGGGTACATTAGCTCAGGCTGTAAAGAAAGGAGAGTGGATTTTGCTGGATGAGATTAATCTGGCTGCTCCCGAAACATTAGAATGTCTGAGTGGTTTGCTTGAAGGATCCTCTGGCTCCCTGGTATTGCTTGATCGAGGAGACACAGGTAGCATTTGGTTTAACTTAGGGCCAAGTCTTTGGTCACTTAGAGTGAGACTCTTTCTGTTTTTGCTTTAGTACTGGGGTTTGATTCCAGGGACTTTGTACCAACCTATATCCCCAGCACTTTGTTTATTTTTTATTTTGAGAGAGGGTCTCATGGAGGTGCTCAGGCAGGGCTTGAACTTGTGATTCTCCTGCCTCAGCTTCCCAGAGTTGAGGGATTGAAGGCACGTGCCGCCCCACCTGGCAAGAGTGAGATTCTTTTGATTAGCTTGATTACTTAGGCTTCCCAGTGGGATTTGTTCATTCCATACATACTAAGTTTCTGCAGAATTGTTAAATTGGTGTTACGTGGCATGGAGAACACAAAGAAAAAATAGAATAATTTGTCAGTGCTTTTGGGTTGTGGATAATAAACATGTACACACTGACCAAAAATGCATGGGTCAGAAAAGCTGAGCAAACATAACCATAAAAGTGACAGCATATGGTTAAGTTGTGCGTATGGGTCTGAGAAGTGATTTCGGGGGGGTTCAGAAAAGGCAAGGATAGTTTGAAGAGCCAGTACCAGCCTGGCCAATCCTCGGAGAAAGTTACTTGGCCTGGTTTCTTTGGAGTTGGATAGTTTTCTTTGTGGACCTGTGGCCGATCATTTGATCGTTTCAAATTGTTGAGAATTTCTAATTTTCTGTTAACAGAGCCACTGGTTCGTCATCCTGACTTTCGTTTATTTGCCTGTATGAATCCAGCTACTGATGTAGGCAAGAGAAATCTTCCACCAGGAATAAGAAATAGGTAAGATTTTTAAAGTTATCTTTCATGATTCACTGGTGGTGTTAACATAACCATACTTCAGTATAGCACTTGAAATTTCTTGATCTCTGATAGAGGAATTTTAACTTCTTTATTTGTTATATACTACTTTCTATAGATTGTAGGCATGTAAGAAAGTCCAGAACACTGGAGAATACTTTTGGTTGTTAGTATGATACTTAGTGGCTGATGTGTATTTAAAATAATCTTACAATGAGCATGGTGGTGTCATTTTATAATCTCAGCTACACAGAAGGTTGAGTCAGGATAATTTCAACTTCAAGGCAGCCAACCTGGGTAACTTAGGAAGATCCTGTCTCAAAAAGTAAAAAGAGCTAGGAGTATACCTCAGTAGTAGAGTGCTTTGCTACATGGGCAAGACCCTGGGTTCAACCCCTGCTGACACAGGGAACCAAATGCAAACCAAAACAAAAACTTCAGATAGGCTCTTAGCTTTTAGAAAAATACTGCATAATGTAACAGTGTAGCATATAACATTATAAGTGCATTTTGGGGAGGTAGTCCTTTTTGAATGAGGCTAGTGATCTCTAAAAAGCCTTTTAGAAAGATTTCTTCCATTTTTCATCACTAAACACTGACATGAACAAAGTCATGTTAGTTTTTTGGTATTTTATGTATATAACATCCAGGAAAGGATGCATTGCCAAATTTATAGTTGGTAATCATACTTTATTCAAGTTTTAAAATAGTGTTTAAAGTCTATTAGATGTTCTCTCCATTGTAAAAGTAATAAAAGCTTCACAGGGAAATTTTAGCAACTGCATTAAAGTATATTTTCTTTTGTTGGTAAGGGCTTTATTTTTGGTTACATTTTTTTTGTTATACTTAGTTATGATAAAAGGACTTTTTTGTTTGTTTGTTTTTTGAGGAGGGTCTTGCTGCTACATAGTCCAGGGTTGCCTTGAACTTGTAGCAATCCTCCTGCCTCAGCCTCCCAAGTGATGGGATTATGAGCATGCGCCACCAGGGCCGGCTGATAGAAAGACCTTCTGAAAGTGAAGATAAATATGTCTTAGTTTTGTAACTGTTTCCTCATGTAAGAATTATAGATAGAAATAATATTGGCATGTATTCGGTTAACGGTTACATTATATTTTATTTCTTTATGGTCAGTTTGTGTCTCGAGTTAAAAGACTTGTTTTATATTACAAGTGATTAAAATGAGCTTGTATAACTTTTGTTCCATATTTTTCTGTTGTCAGCATGACTGTATTAATTTCTTAAAAAGTAGTTATTGCATAGTAATTACCTTATAGGTTCACAGAACTTTATGTAGAAGAATTGGAAAGTAAAGAAGACTTACAGATTCTTATCGTGGACTATCTAAAAGGATTGAATATAAGCAAGACTACAGTGCAAGGAATCATAAAGTAGGTTCCCTTTGGCTTGTCTTTATGTACTTTTTCTCTGAACACGACACTGTATTCCATACAGACACACATACATTTGTTTTCCTTTTTTGCTTCTACCTGGAGAAGACTGATAGAAGGATTATTAATTAGATTTGCTTTAAACTTGGGACCTTATGTGTACTTCCTCAGATTTCTGAGGAAAACACATAGAGAGCTAAGAACCCCACCCCCTATGAGAATGTGTGAATGATTAGACATTTTCCCAATTACCTGTGTAGCTAAGCTATTCTGATAGCTAAGAATTTAAATTCCCAGATGAGACATAAATGGCTTGTAGCTGGGCATGGTGATGAATGCCTATATTCCCAGCACTCTGGGAGGCTAAAGCAGGAGGATTGCGAGTTCAGGCCCAGCCCGGGCAATTTATTGACTTCATAAGACCCTGTGTTAAAATTTTAAAAAAGCACTGGGGATATAGTTCAGTACGAAGGCCCTGGGTTCAATCCGCAGTGCTGCCTCAGCACCAAAAAAAGGGCTTAATCTGTCTTATTAAATTTCTTCACTACTTAACCCTAGATATGAGTGTATTGAAGGTTAATAAAATTGATTGGATTGACTTTGGAAATAATAGTCTTATTTTGTGTCAGACAATGTGAATTCTAGTACTAGTTCTGGATGCTTAGAGTGTCATTCTGGGCAAATCACTTAACCATCTCTTTGTGCTTGAGAAAGAAATAGAACATGTAAAAGGGTATAGGATCATACTAATGTTTCAGCTAGCATTTTGTTTTTTAAACAAGTATTTATTGAGTGCCCTAATGCTCAGGACATATTGTAAATAAGAAAGACAAAATTTGGTTCTTTACATGAAACCTTAATGCTAGAGGTGAAAATAACCGATAAATGGAGTTATTTATTCAAGGAAAGATGATCTTGGTAGATTGCAAAGAGGCAGGGCAAATCCCATTTGGGGCAGGAACTTGGATATCATCTGTGACACATACATTTGATCTGGTAGTTAATCATGAATTTTATAAAATTTTGAAGCATGTGAAATCCATGTTTTAGTATGAAACTTCCTGGATCTTGTCATCATCTGGACTTGTGAAGTATGACAGTGATTAAAAAATTCCATTATTCATCATATCTCCTCATTCTTTTTTTTTTTTGGTCATTATTGAATATATCTAAATCTATATCTATAGCCTTTGAAAGCACCACGAGTTCTGTTGTTTGTGAGTTCACATCACCACCGCAGATTATATAGTGACTTCATTTCCTGCTTAAGTTACAGCCAGCTGTAGAACATTGGGTTTGGCATTAGGATGTTCTTGCTCAGGCTCTCCTCTTCTCCTTTCTTTAAGAGATAGAAGTTTTGTACTTATAGTTCCTTTGTGCAAGAAGAATTGTACCTTGTGATTAGATAGCCTCTAATTAAGTAAAACATATTTGAAGATGACAAATCAGCTGGAGGTGTAGCTCAGTGGTAGAGAGCTTGCCTAGCAAGTGCAAGGCTTAGGTTTCAATGCCCAACGCTGCCAAA
This sequence comes from Hystrix cristata, assembly GCA_004026905.1. Classification (NCBI taxonomy): domain Eukaryota; kingdom Metazoa; phylum Chordata; class Mammalia; order Rodentia; family Hystricidae; genus Hystrix; species Hystrix cristata. The sequence goes on along the minus strand of PVJO010002108.1, from coordinate 144,749 downwards.
AAAATAAAAACTTTAGAGGATTTGATGTATCAAGGAGTTGTTTATAAGCCTGATCATTTGTGCTCTATAAAAATGGCCTTTGTATCATTTGTAAAGAAGTGGAAACAATAATACCTTAGTTATAAAGTAATACTTTTGTTAATAAAATTGCCTAAACTTTGTTCTCTTTATAGCTTCTACATAGCTTTACGGAAAGAGTCTGGCACCAAATTGGTGGATGGGACTGGCCACAGACCTCACTACAGCCTTCGGACTCTCTGCAGGGCTTTGCGATTTGCAGCCTCCAATCCATGCAACAACATCCAGCGCTCACTCTATGAGGTCTTCCTAAAGTCTGCTTGATTTAGGAGTTGGGCAGATGGGTTCACCGTGGGAAAGAGGGAATGGGGGCAGAGGTACTAGATTTGCCCGAGCTTTAGTCAGATTAAGCCAGCACACTTCATACCAGAGGTACCCTGTCACGTCCCCTCCCCCACTGTAGCCACTTTAACATATGTAACGGTGTTTAGCACCTTAACATTGTTCTGGGAAGTAGCACCACCCAAAAAGCTTGCATTTTGTTCCTGAAATAAGTTGGGCTAGTACTACAAGGGGCAGTTGGTTTTATACATATTTATGTTTGCTCTCTAGGGCTTTTGTTTGGGTTTTTTAACACAGCTTGACAGAGCATCACACCCAGTAGTTCAGAAGCTCATTTGTCAGCACATTATCTCTGGTAACGTCAAAAGTCTGCTGAAACAGGTATTTTCTTTTTGATTTTTGACTTATTTAACATAAAGGTTTTTTTGAGACAGGGTCTTGCTATTTAGTTCAGGCTGACCTTGAACTCACCTTCTAGCTCAGGCTTGCATCAAACTCACTGCAACAGGAGTGTGCCACCACGCCTGGTGGTGTTTGGATTTCTAAACAAAACTTTCTAATTGTAAAATAGTCTGAAAAAAATTTAAAGATTACAGGAATGTATTTCTTACTTGGTGTGAGTTCCAATTAATTGTACTCTTTGAGAATTTAAATACCGCCGTTTCCAACTAAATCATATGTACTTTATATTTTTATTTATTCAAATTCTAGTGTGTCATTTATTGAGGTAAGTTTTAATATGTATTTAATATAAGTGGGATTACTGCATAAGAATATTCTGTAACTTTCTCTTTCTTGTTTATGTTGTTGGGGATCCAATCTGGGTTAATGCACCACGAGGCAAGTGTTCTACCTCAGCCTTCTTAGCCTTTCCTTTTTTAGCCTAACTGTATCTTTTTTGGTGCTGGGGATTGAACTTGGGGCCTTATACTTACTGGGCAAGTGTTCTACCACTGAACTAAATTGCCTAACTGTATCTTGTATATGTTTTTGTTCTACACTCAAAATCACTGTGGCATGCTTTCTAAGAGTTGTGTAACATTTCTTTGGATGGGTACACTGTTGTTTATTCATAGAGTTTCCTTCTGATTGATGAATTGGGCTTTGCTAGGGAATGAGGGCACTGTTTCAAGCTAGAATCAAAATATACAGTCAGTGTTTAAATTTATTACAGTAAAAGATACATTGCCACTAACCCTCCTTAAAAGTAGTAGTCCCCTTCACTTTGAACACTTATCTCAGTGGTCTTGTCACTCTCTGAAGTAGTTTTGGAAGCCCTCTTTTGTGTCTTTACTATGTGTGATCAAAATTCAGTGAATGCAGCTACCAAATGCCATCCAGCAAAAAAGCAGGCTTGTAGAAACATTAAGGTGAACCCATCCACCTTATTTACCAGATTCCCCAAAGTTACAATGACTATGAAAGATAAACGTTTTGAATCGATTGAGAACACTGAGGTAGCCATGGCAGCATGACTAATAAACTTATACTTTATCTTAGAGATTATGCCATCATCTGTGGTATTACCTATAAAGGGTTGGTTTCTCTGGGGATGCGTTTGTGGTTTTTAGGGGACAAAGAATGCAATATTCCAAAGCCTCTTCCTCCTTCATTCAACACTGGCCCAATTTTGGGAACATGGTGTTTATGAAATACATGTTTCAGATAAAAATATTTAATCTGAATAGGCATTTTGCTAAGTAGAAGAGAATTGAATCATAAAATATGTGGGAAATCACTTTGTTTCTTTGGTTTTTTTGAAACAGTGTCTTGCTGTATATTCATTCAGGCTGACCTTGACCTCAGTATGTAGCCCAGGCTGGCCTTGAACTCGTGGGAATCCTGCCTCAGCCTCCTGAGTGCTGGGATTACAGGCGTGTGCCACCATGCCTGGTTTAGAAAATTTTGACTCAAGATTTAATCCATACTTACCTGTTTTTTGTTTTGTTTTGTTTTGTTTTTTGGTGGTGCCAGGAATTGAACTCAGGGCCTTGTGCTTGTAAGGCAAGCACTCTAATCACTCAGCTAAATCCCCAGCCCCACTTCCTGTTTTAAAACCAATGTATGACAACATTATTTTCATTTCTTAAAGCAATTTTGTGCTCATATTTTGCCTGTGGGTTTTAATGTTGGAAGCACTAAGAACAAGGCAGAATTCTTGATCACAATTTCTTTTCCTTCTTCCTCTCTCTGAAGGAAAACCACAGTTGTCCTGAAACTGTTGGTCATTTCTCAACATTTTTTTTGTCTTTTAGCCTATTCCAGAGCCAAAAGGAGGTCGACTTATCCAGGTTGAAGGCTACTGGATTTCAGTGGGAGACAAGGAGCCTACAATAGATGAGACATACGTTCTGACACCTTCTGTTAAGCTGAACCTGAGAGATATAGTCCGAGTGGTGTCTGCAGGGTGTGTGAGCCTTTTCTCCCGCTTCTGTGACATTTCTATAAGCATAGACATTGATTTGATGTTCTTCTGGTTTACCTTCTTTAACTTTGAAAGAACTTCATTGCTCCTCACTGACAAACTGAATTACTATCTTCTAAAATTAGTACTGTGATTCTTCCCCCCTGGGTACAAAGCCTTGTTTCTAGTTGTGTTTCAGGAGGAGCAGTATGGTTATATAGACTATTTTGGCCTTTTTTTGTTTTGTTTTGTTTTTGAGGCAGGGTCTTGCTGTATAGTGGAGGCTGACCTTGAATTCACTGTGTAACCCAGGCTGGCCTTGAATTTGTAGTGATCCTCCTGCCTCAGCCTCCTGAGTGCTGGGATTACAGGCATGTACCACCATGCCCATCTCTATTTCGGCTTTTTTCTTTTGGTGCTGGGGATCGATCTCAGGACCTTGTGCTTGCTCTATTTTGTCTTTCTTTAACGTTGCTTTTTGGTATTTTGCTGATGAGTGACAACCAATTCCACGTTTTTTTGGTTTTTTTAACAAGTAGTGCCAGAAAGGTTGAAATTGTTTTCTTCTTCCTCCTCTTCTTCCTCTTCTTCTTCCTTCTTCTTCCTTCCTCCTCCTCCTCCTCTTCTTCCTCCTCCTCCTCTTCTTTCTCTTCCTCTTCTCCCTCCCCATCCTCTTCTCCCCCTCCCTCCCCTCCCTCCTCCTCCCCTTCCCTTCTCCTCTCCTTCCCTCCTCTCCCTTCTTCTTCCTCCTCTTTTTTCTTTTCTTCTTTTTTTTTTTCTTTTTTTTTTTTTTGGTAGTGTGGTAAGTCCCTGACTTACAAATGAGTTCTGTTATGAGAGAATCATTCATAGGTCAGATTCATTCGCAAGCCAAGAGTCTTACATGGTATACCTATGAAAGTTCGCCACTCAGGTGTTTGTAAATTGGGGACTTACTGTACTGAGTATTAAATCCAAGGCCTGGAGCAGTGGTGGTGAACCTTTTAGAGCTTTTAGTGATACAGACAGCCCGCTGTGGTACGTGTGCCATAGGCTCACAACCACTGGCCTAGAACGTGCTAGTCCAGTGTTCTGCGACTGAGCTACAACCCCAGCCATTATTGTTGTGTTTTTTCAAATTTAGAGGTAAGTTTCTCCCCTCTTCTCTTTTCAGTTGCTTTATTGGCTGATGGTATTTTTCAGAACCTATCCAGTGCTGATTCAAGGGGAGACATCAGTTGGTAAAACAAGCCTGATCCGGTGGCTGGCTGCAGCTACTGGCAACCACTGCATGCGCATAAACAATCACGAACACACGGATATTCAGGAGTACATTGGTTGTTACACATCCAGCTCCTCAGGGAAGCTTGTCTTTAAAGAAGGTAGAGTTCACCTTTAGACCCATTTCCTTAAGTAATAGTTTTTCTTCTTTTTAATTGGAGCATTTCATCCTCTGCCTCTGAATTACAAATACTCAGGGGGTGGTGGTTAGGAGGGGCTGGCTTCCTTTGGGTCCCACTAATCTTGCCATCATTATGTACAGGACTATGGCCAGATTTTGAAGAAAGCATTTGAACCACTGCTTTGTTTTCTAAAGATTCAAAGAATGGAGTGAGACATAGGGAAGTTGAGAATAGATAAGAGGATTTGATGATTTAATGAAATTAGGCTGCAGGGAAAAATTATGTTGGAAAAGAGGAATTTGTGAGCCCTGGCTCTTCCTCTGTGAGTAAAAAGAAAAGGACTTTTAATTGATAATTGTGCTTTCTCAATGTGTAGTGTCACAAATTGTTGGTGTAGCGAGTAATTTGCTTATTTGTATATACATTTTAAAACATTAGAGTGATTTGTACACTAATTCTAAGTGTTCATTTCCTCCTAGGTGTTCTTATTGATGCTATGAGGAAAGGCTACTGGATTATCTTAGATGAATTAAATTTGGCTCCTACTGATGTATTAGAAGCATTGAACAGATTGTTGGATGATAATCGTGAATTGCTTATAACAGAAACACAAGAAGTTGTGAAAGCTCACCCTCGGTTCATGCTTTTTGCCACCCAAAATCCCCCAGGACTTTATGGAGGCAGAAAGGTACGTGTCTCCACTCTTCCATTCATTATCATATGGAACAACAAATCTTTCTTGGCAGAAGAAATAGGACATTTTTACCTCTGTTAAGTTTTTCTTTTTGTGTTGAATAGCAGATGCTCTAATTTAGGAATTAGGCAAAAAAGTCCCTCTTCACTGTATTGTTCTCTGCATTTCCTAGGTGCTTTCTAGAGCCTTCAGGAATAGGTTTGTGGAATTGCACTTTGATGAACTGCCTAGTCCTGAGCTGGAAACAATTTTGCATAAGCGGTGTAGTTTGCCACCGTCCTATTGCACCAAGTTGGTTAAAGTCATGCTGGACCTTCAGGTATTTCATATCTTCATCACTGTACTTAGTTTCAGATGGAATCCATTGATTAGATTTGGTGGTGAAAAATTTACAGTTTGTTTGGGTGAAAATGAGTCTGTCCTTTCATTTATTTTTGTAGAGTAAGGGTCTCTGTTTTTTGTTTTTTCCTGGATTTTTGAGACAGGGTCTCACTATGTGGTTCAGGCTGACCTTGAACTCACTATGTAACCCAGGCTAGCCTCGAACTCACAGCATCCTCCTGTGTGGGATTACAGGCTTGCACCACCATGGCTGGCCTTGGGTATTATTTTTAAAATGCATTCTATTAATGCCCATTTTTTGTTTCTTCCTCTTTTTTTTTTGTTGGTGGGAGTTGAGCCCGAGTTCTTGTGCATCCTCAGTCCCCATTTTTTGATTCTTTTGTTAAGCAGCAATTTTATATCATCTTAAATTTTGTTTGTATTTATATATAATGACACTTTGCTATTTGTATATAGTTTGGAGTTTTTTGCTTAGGATAAAATTTGGCTTATGCAAAGCACAGTTTTTGTATTTTAAATGAATATAATATTGGTTTTTTCCCACACATAATTTGAATGAACACAATAAAGAATCTCTTTCTTGTGGTTCTCCTTTGTCAACTTCAAATCTATAGTTGATTTTAAAAGAGAATTTTTGATCTTCCAAGCAGCCAGATTTACAGTTATATACCACAGTACCCAACTCCTTTTGATTTTTTTTTTTTTTAAAGAGACATTTTGTAGAGTTATAAGTATTCTTTGTCAGGAAGTATATTGTTAAATTACTTTCTGGAAGATAAGAAGGATTAATTGTCTTAGCTTTGCGGTCCCGTATTGGGGAACTAATCTTCTTGCATCTGTGATACCATAGGTATTATTATCTTTTTCTATATGGCATATGAGATGAAATTCTGTTGTTTATGTTTGCATTTATATATGGGTTTGAGTATTTTTCTTTGCATAATTATAGTCTTTCTCTAATTCTGAAAAATGTATTTTAGTAGAATGAAATCATTATATCGGGTGCTTAAATTTGTTAGAAACTTTATATTAGTTGTATGACATGATTACCATTAAGCACAACCAATAACCTTTCTCATTTGGTTTGATACTTCAATAGTCCTACCGCAGAAGTTCTTCAGTGTTTGCTGGAAAGCAGGGCTTCATCACCCTCAGGGATCTATTCCGATGGGCTGAACGGTACAGATTGGCAGAGCAGACAGAGAAAGAGTATGACTGGCTACAGCATTTAGCCAATGATGGTATGTTTTCAAAGTATAAAGTTATGTTAAGTGTCATAACTTTTTGTTAAAACGAATCTTGTTCAAATCGTGGTTGATACACACATTTTCCTAGGTATTCCAGAAACAAACCTTGTCTTCCTCAGGTCCTCACTACTTTAGTAAGGGATCTGATTCTTGCAGGTGACTATGCTGTCGTACATCAGTTACTACGCTTTTCATACTCTTTGCTTCAGGTGTTCACATGTTGGAGGCTCATTGTGGGCATAACCTCCTTTGAGAGTTCAGACAGGTGGTTGCTGGTAGCTTCGTGGGCCATTTATCTGCAGTGTGGTGACCACAGATAGTCCAGACTGAGGTTTGGTCATTTTGCTTTAATTGGTGGGAATAATTTTTACGTTATTCTCCATTTATAGCAGGGAGAGCATTTCAGAATCTGATTTGAAAAGTCATATGAATCATTAATGGGGTATTTTAATAAGATGAATAAATAAAACTAGTCTATGAGTGTTCTGTTTTTTCTCTTTTTAAACAAAATTTCCCACCCCCTTTTTAGAAAAAAATTATTTTTTCGTTCTGGTGCTTGAACCCCAGGGCCTTCTAGCTACCCTTGCTCTACCTTTGAGCTGTATCTCCTGCTCTTTTATTTTCTCTTCTTTACTGGTAAAGAGTAGAGAGAGGGAGGAACACAATTTCTAAAAGTTTGTATTGGAATAAAAATATATGGTAAGGCATTTTTATATATGTATATATCAATGCAAATCACCACCCCTACTGTGATTTAGAGTTTTTCCAAATCTCAGAAGGTTCCTTCTTGTGTCTGATATGAATGGAGGTAACCACTACGCTGACTTCCGCCACAACTGATTGATTTTGTCTGTGTGTAAGATTCATCTGAAAGGAGTCATGCAATATATATTCTTTGAGCATGACTTTCTTGTTCAACCTAATGTGACATTCACCCATATTGATGTGTTTGTCAAGATTTCATTATTTTTGTTATGTGGTTACCCACTGTGTAGAGATAGTAGTTTGTTAATTCCTTCTCTTGTTCATAGTTACTTGGATCATTTCAGTTTTTAGCTGTTTTGAATAAAAGTGCTCTGAACATCCCTGTATATGTTTTTTGAAGGACACATGTGTTAGTTTTGTGTTTTTGGCTCCTATAGTCATGTTGCTGGAACTGGAATAAGCTCTCCCAGTTTTTTAAAGTAGTTCTTAAGATTTCCTCTTCAGTGGAATCTGAGACTTGTGGCTGCTCCATGTTTTCAGCATACTTTAATATTATCATCATACACTTGATGGCTCCTCTTTTTTTTCAACCTTTAGGTTTTATGCTTCTGGCAGGCAGAGTCCGGAAACAAGAAGAGGTTGATGTGATTCAAGAAGTCCTTGAAAAACATTTTAAGAAAAAATTGTGTCCTCAATCTCTTTTCTCCAAAGAAAATGTCCTAAAATTACTGGGTGAGTAGATCAAAAACACCAAAGGAGTATGAGTCAAGTTGTACTGTTAGAAACTAAATATTTATTTTACCTTGGATAGGTAAATTATCTACCCAGATATCTACATTGGAGCCTAATAAGTTCAGCCATATTGTGTGGACTGAGGGCATGCGGAGACTGGCAATCCTGGTGGGAAGGGCATTGGAATTTGGTGAACCAGTCTTGCTGGTTGGAGACACTGGGTAAAGTTCTGTAACAATAACTCATCATGACATTTCAGTTTTATTCTGCATGAATACTTGAGTTACCTCTGAATGACTCATTATAAAACTTCTGTGATTTCATTTTTTCCCCTCTTCTTTTTCTTAAAGGAGCAAAATCTGTTGTTTACTTTCCTTTACCTTCAGCCTTATTTATGGAAATTTTGTCATTGTCATTGGGGGCTGTTTTTATCTAATTCTTTTAAGGAGATTGATCTGATAGGTATGTGTGGAGAGGGAACAGTAGAGAAACTAGGGTCTCCTGAAAGTATGTAAAAATTAATTTTCTTTCCCCTTCCCTCTTTTCCTCCCTTGGTGGTTGGTACAACTAAGAAAGGATGGAATTTGTTCATTATGTACCCTTCTGGATAATGAATATGGGAGGGTGTTGGTGTTTTGCAGAGGGGCACTGTGAGTCTGAGGTACAGAGGTCCTGCATTGGCTAGCACTGTCTGCTGCCACAGTGAACTTCTCATCCTGATTTCCCCTTGTGCTGTGGGGCTATTTGGAAATATATATTTGGAACACATACTCCTTGTTAATCTGGTGTATATTTCTAATAGGTGTGGGAAAACTACAGTTTGCCAGATGTTTGCAGCCTTGGAAAATCAGAAATTATACTCAGTCAATTGCCACTTAAACATGGAGACTTCAGACTTCCTGGGAGGGCTACGGCCAGTGAGACAGAAGTCAAAGGACAAGGTTTGTCCAGTAGAAAATGTTGATATTTACAAAGAACTTTAGTTACTGTGTACATGAATCAGCTATGGGATTTTGTTCATGGTGGTGTTTCTTTACCCAAGTTCTATTTTGATAAGTACAGTACGTATACAGAATCCACCAAAAATGTATACATCAGGAAAAGAAAAACTTGTATAAGTATTTTAATGCTAAATGTATTGAGACATCATGAGATTAATACAAGTAGAGGCCTTTGACCTCTACAATTATAAGAGGTGCTCAAAGTGGTGGCCATTAGCTTCTGGATATTTATTAGTACAGCAAACTGCTGAACCGTGCATGCATTTGTTGGCAGACTCTGTGTTTCTTATTTTCACATTTTTATTGGTATTTGTAAGGGGCCTGGTTATCAGTTTTTGTCCCATTTTCAGACTTTTACTTCTTGCAGAGTAACTGTTTTACCCCAGCAGGTAACACGTAACCATGTGTACATTGTCTTGTGGATCTACCTACTCGTTCATTTCGTCCCACTTCTTTGCCAATTGTAGGAAGAAATGGGCACATCAGGACTCTTTGAGTGGCATGATGGGCCTCTGGTTCTGGCCATGAAAGAGGACTGCTTTTTCCTCTTGGATGAGATCTCATTGGCTGATGACTCTGTCTTGGAAAGACTCAACAGGTACGTGTGTGGAGACTTGCCTTGTGTGATGTTTTGTTGACTTGGTTTTTACAGATATTCAGTCATTTCCACACTCCTCATAGGTACAAGGTAGATGTTTGGAAAGTTGATGAGCCATTATTTTTGGCTTTAGCACTTGAGTCTCTTTAAGAAATTTAGTTTTCATTTTTTAATTTTCTTTCAGTTGCCAGAAAGATAGGACTGTGATGTGGCAAGACTAAAATAAACGAGCCCAAATTACAATTATTATTATTATTTTTTTTGGTGCTGAGGATCGAGCTCAGGGCCTTGTGCTTGCTAGGCAAGCCTTCTACCACTTGAGCTAAATCCCCAGCCCCACAATTATTTTTTTAAGACAACCTATGTGCCTACCTTCTTAATATTTTAAAAGAACTAGCATCATACTCCTGGGTCTTACAGTCATAAGTTATCTCAAACTAATACAAGTCTTGATATAGTAACACCCCATTGTTTTTCTCGGTTTATTGAGGTATAATTTATATATCATAAAATGTACCATTGTAAATAAGTACAGTGATACCTTGTTTGTTGAACAGCTTCCAAGCTCAAACTTTCCAGCACTCAAACAGCAAAGTTAGAAAAAAAAACTGGCTGTGTGTTCATAACTTTGCTTGATAGTTGAACTGAAAATCGGACTTGAAAAAACCTGTACTGACCAGGAATGAGTCACAGGTGGACACAAAGGAGTGACACGTCATTCTTGGCGCTGCTCTCACCCAGACAAAAATATAATGCCTATAGTGCTTGTGTTAGTGTTTTAAAATATTTATCATTGTGCTTTTTTGTGTGCTTTATTTGCATAAAATATTGTAACCATGGCTCCAAAGAACGTTAGTGATACCAGCAGTAAGCTAAGAGGAAAACTGTGAAAATCATGACAGAGTTAAAGAAATCATTGTGAATTGTTAAAGTCCTGGAAAAATAAATTTATAAGGGTAAATTTTGGGCCTCAGAACCAATTATTTGGTTTTCTTTTATTAAGGGAAAAATGTCTTCAGTTCTTGAACTTTTCAATGTTTGAATACAAATTTGGGACAAATTGAGGTGACAGCCAAGGTATCACTGTATTTCAGTAACAGTAAATTTACTGAATTTTGCAAGCATCAGTTTTACATTTCCATAATTCATTGGGATTCCTTGTGCACATTATATTTATTCCTGGTGTCATCCCTGGTAGGCAGCCATAGTCTGCTTTTTTGCCTAGAGATTGATCTTTTCTGAATCTTTCGTGTAAGTGGTTTTTTCCTCTCCTTTGTATCAGTGTTTTGAGATTGATTCATAATGCAGCATGTATTAATCTTTTCCTTTTCATTCTTAATAGTAGTGGATATACCACATTTTGTTTATTCTCTATTTATTGGTATTTGAGTTGTTTGCACTTCTTGGTTATTTTGAATAACGTCATGAACATTCGCATGGTAGATATCTATTATTTAAGACATGATATAATAAGGCATATGTGGAAAAAAGATATATTTTTCTCTTGATCAGAAATATGTTGTACTACACAGAAATGCGGTAGTGAGTCATATTAAAATTTGTGATAGGAAACCATTAACTAAAATGAAAGGTCAGCAAAGGGGCAATAACTTTGAAAAATGGCAAAGGCTATAAAATAGATCATATAAACATTTTCCGATATTTTTCCTCCAATTTTTCTTGTAGTGTCCTCGAAGTGGAAAAATCTCTGGTATTAGCTGAAAAAGGCAACCCAGAAGACAAGGATAATGAGGTAGAACTGTTGACTGCTGGGAAAAAATTTCGTATTTTAGCAACCATGAACCCTGGTGGTGACTTTGGGAAAAAAGAGGTAAAACTGCTTTATGAAGCATAATTTCTTTCTAGTTTTTTTTAATCTTTTTTTTATTTCTTTATTTTTGAGACAAGATCTGGTTTTGTAGTTTAAATTGGCTTCAAACTTGAAGCAGTCCTTTTGGGTCAGCCTCCTGAGTGCTGGGGTTATAGACATGCATGAGCCACCAGGTCTGCCTGTCTTTCTAGTTTTTTATCTTGCCTTACTGACACTCATGAATGTAGTGTGTGATACTGGATAACGGGTGAAAAATCCAAAGAATAGTTAAAATACTGTTGAAAAATCAGACACATTGGTGTATGTGCCTGAAATGTTATTGTTTCCTTTTGTGTAGCCCTTTGCTTAGGTCACCCAAACAGATGCTCTCAAGAGCTGTGTGTAAAATGTGTTATTATTGTAGTTTTATGGATAGAAAAGTTTGAACTACAGTTTAAATGAACACATTCACAATAGGGACATACTTTATGTGTCCTGCTGCTGGATGACTTGAACCGTCGGTGGTACTGTCCCATGCATTACTACCACTTCTACCACTAGTGTTACACGCTGCCCGATGGTACAGTCATGCCTGTTCCACCAGTGGTTCAAGCCAGCAGGAGTGTGTTAAACCTTTGCGTTTGATGTCTGTATTCTTAAAATTAGTCTGTTTTAATGAGTGATTTTAGAATGACAAAAAAGTCTCAGCCAGGAAACTTCTGGTTTTGCATGGGTAGCATATCTGTTCTCTGAAGGGTTATGTGAGGCACTTTTGGTCAGGTGTCTTCTTTCTGTTCAGAAGGTTCTGTTCAGATATAGCCAGGAACCAATAACCCTGTTGCTTTCAAGCTGGCAAAACCTTTTAGTGGAGAAGCCAGCATTATGCTAATCTCAGTCTGTTAAAGTTAATAAAAAAGGATAGTGTGGTGATAGGTCGGAGGTAATGAGAAGAAACATAGGTTGATCTCGAAAATACCTGAGATTTTGCTAACTTGGTGGGTGCCTAAAATGTGACCATGATACTTAAGCCTAGTTTTCCTCAGTAGCATTAGAAGAAAGAATATGCCCTGAAGAGAAAGAATAAAATATATCATTTTCAGGCTCAGAATTAAAAACTAGCTTCTTGGGGCTGGGGATTTAGCTCAGTGGTTAGAGTGTTTGCCTTGCAAGCACAAGGCCCTAAGTTTGACCCCTAGCACCACAAAAATAAATAAATAAATAAAAACTGGGTTCTTAACAAGTGGAAGTACCACAGAGATCTGATTTTAAGATTGTTCGTTAATTCGTCTGTCAGCTTAGCTTAAGTTTTTCCTAAGACCAAGGTTGCCAACTTTCACCTGAGGGAAGCTACTCTTTGGTTTTACTTGGCTGACAAGCACAGCATGTAAGATCCCGAACACCGGAGAACCAGTCTAGGGTGGCAGTAAGAAACACACACAAGTTCTTTAGAAGCTGCTTCTGATACAGGCATTGTTCCTGGTCATTCTGTAGTGGATCAGATAGATATTGCCAAGAGAAAGGAAATTGTTGTCAAAATAGGAATTATACTTATGTGGCTTTGCAGACATTTGTGACTAGAGGTTAACTGACCTTGGGGAAAGGTGAGAGGAATCTGGAAAAAGGGCAAAGGGCCTCAGACTAGAGGAGCTGAACAATTCTTTGTTACACGAGAGGTAAAATATGTTCCTCCTTATAATTTCATTCCCATTGAGCCACATAAAAATTGAGTTTTTTTCCACTTGTACTTGCGATGAGAAGATTGCTGTTTATGTAATTGAATATAAAGTAAAGGTAATGTGAAAGGAAGAACCTTTGCTGAAGAAGTTCGCATTTGACTGGGACAGGAGTCCTGCTTGCTCTTTGTATTCTGTAATAAAGTCTTGAAGTTCTGTTCCACATTTATAACGAGTGGCGAGAATGCAGACATGGAGGGTGTCAAGGAGATTCCTGAGATATCTGCAAGGAGCCAGGGCAGAGTAGTTCTTCACTAAGTATCTAGTACTAGGAGTAATTACGAGGCATCTAGTGTTTGCTGAATTCATAACATTCCTTGAAAGGACTTGTTTTACAGTTTTCTTCATAGATTTTTAAGTTCACAGTAGAGTTTGTGTTTCTTGCAGCTGTCACCTGCCTTAAGAAACCGGTTTACAGAAATATGGTGCCCTCAAAGCACAAGACGTGAAGATTTAATTCAAATAATAAATCGTAATCTTCGTCCAGGATTGTCAATAGGCAAAACAGATCATAAAGGTAAGTTTGTAGGCTGAGGCTGTGGTAATGGGTAATTGGGAGTGAGAGGTGTAGTGCAGGATATTTAACACTGTGTGTATATTAGAAAGAGTGTGTGAATGAAGGAGCCAGAGAAATAGGAACAAAATAGATCCAAGGAAAAAATATGGTACTAGCCTGTTCTTCATATTTTAGGTATTGAAGTTTCTTTAAATTTTCCTTTTATTATGAAAACTTTGAAAACGAAGGAAATCAGAATAAAATAAAAAAATTTCTGTATACTTAAACCTAGATTTAGCAATTCTTTTATTTTCCTTTTTTTATTAGTGTGTTGGGATACATAATGATTACATTATCATGGGGAGTTGGTACATGTACATAACACATCTTAATACATTTAGCAGCTCTTAAAATATCCAGTAAAAAAACATTTGTTAAATGGTTTTTTTGGTTTTTTTTTTTTTTTTTTTTTTTGGTGCTGGGGCTCAAACTCTGGGCCTTGTAATTGAGAGGCAAGTACTTTAACCTCTGAGCTAAATTCTCAGCGCCTATATCGTTTTTTTTTTAAAGCCTGTATTGGTTTGATGTTTATCTTAGATGTGTTCCTTCCCTTCTTCCCTCCCTCCATCCCTGTATTCTATATGTCTATTATATTTTATTTCATTTTATTTTTTTTGGTGCCAGGGATTGAACTCAGGACCTTGCACTTGCTAGGCAAGCATTCTAACCACTGAGTTAAATCCCCAGCCCCTATATGTCTATTATAAAATAACTTTTTCCTCCTCTTTTTTTTTGAGAGAGGGTGCTGGGGATCGAACTCTAGGCCTTGCACTTGCTAGGCAAGTGCTCTATCACTTGAGCTAAATCCCCAACCCCTTTTCCCCCTTTCTTAAAGAATATAAAACCATAACTGCTTCTTTGAGATAGACATTCTTAGATGTGTTCAACTTTTTGAAGTGTCCTAAAGCACAGTTTCAAAACTTGGTAGGTTAACAGGTAGGACTGAGGGGGGCTTGCATAGATCATTTTTTCACTTGTAGTGCTTCTGCAAAGACTGGCTCTATAGTCATCTGAGCATGTATCTCAGAGGGCTCACACTGAACTGCCACTTTCTGAACAGCTGAAGTTCCCCTTGTCTTCTTAAACTTGCCACTTTCTCCTTCTTCCTCACTAGTGTGACAGTTATCCAGTGGCACAAGAATTGCCTAAGCCTGTTGTCCTCAAACTCACTTAGAGGAGTTGCTGAAATACAGCTTACTGGGCCCCTCATGAATTGTTTCCGATTTTATAGGTTTGGGGTGAGGCTCAATAATTTGCCTGGGAAGTTCCTTGATGCTGCCATAACTGGTGGTCCAGGGAACACTGAACTACCAACTCACTCGATTGTGTGCTGTTCACATTGGTGTGTTTATTTTGAGAATTAAGTGGAAAAAAAAAAAGTGAAAGGAGGGGTAGATAGAAATTGTTGAATGAGTATTTAGGCTGTGTGTTGGGGCTGGATCAGGAAGTAACCTGTAAAATTCATAGACTGCAGTTCTGCTGCCATCATTCTTCTATCACCAGTGTGCCTCATGCTTAAGCCAAGTGGACAATCCGTAGGGCAGTAAGGGTAGGCGCCCAGGAGACTTTCCTTGAAGCCTCACTGTCTTTAGGGAGCTTGTTGACACCAGGCTTTCTAGACCGCACAGTAGCACACTTCCCCTAGAGCAGTGATGGCGAACCTTTTAGAGATGATTGCCTAAACTGCAACCCAAAACCCATTAATTTATCTCAAAGTGCCAGCATTGCAATTAAACCTGAATATTGAGGTTTTAGTTTAGAAAAAACAACACACACGTTAACATTTTTTCTCTTAAAAAATAACATGTGGGATGTAGGTTCCCTAACACTGCCCTAGAGGCATGAGAGATCCCGAGGGAGCATGGAGAATAAGGAACATGTGACTTAATAATTTTCAGCATTTTTATCATCTGGAAACAACTCAGGGAGGCCCATGCACACGCACCTATCCCAAATTGTGAAATAAGAAACAGGCTCAGACCTTTTTGCTCCCAATGAACAGCTGCCAGATAGGGCACAACTTGTATCTCTTTTTGGCCCACCACTTACCCCTGGTCTGTACCACTAATTTTGCTGCTACTTGGTCTCTTAGGCCTGAGTCTTGGTTACTTCCTTCTCTTCTTGAGAAGGTCTTTCGTCTAGCTGACCTGTGCTGCACCAATGGGCAGTCACGGGGAGATAGGTTTACTGGTCGCCATGACAGTCCAGACAGGAATAAGATTCAGATATTCTAAGTCACGATCCCACGTAGTCAGATGAGACTGAAAGGATTTTCAGCAAGAGAGCCGATCCTCGTCGCAGCAGAGTGACCACAGAAAGAACTCCAGGAATCTGCCTGTGGTGCTGTTCCAGGAATTCTGCCATGCATTTGGCTATCTACATCCTGCAGTGAGAAGAGACCAGGAAATGTCATGCTGAGCCCTAAGATGATTGAAGAGGGTGTCATGCCTTAAGATCCCCTGACAACTCTTCTGGAGAAGCTGGCTCTGTGTGGTTCCAGGCTGCTTATCTTAGGCTCTTTGCTGCTTCTCTTCTGTAGCCCTCTCTGCTGTATCATTACTGTGTGGTTCTTCCTACCCTGGGACTTTCACTTGGGCTTTGAGGGCACTGGCGTAGTTTCCGCCTTGTTCTCTGGTGTGAATCACCTTTGTGGACCTTGGGGTCTGAGTTACAAAAGGTGCAGCTTGCAGGATGTAGGCATTTTTGCTAGGAGAGGTGGAGATTTGGGTTTGTCTTCTGTAATTGGTATTCTTTTAACCAATTCATAGTATAGCTTTAAAGGCTGTTGCTTTATAATCTGTCTTATAGCTGTGCTTATTCTTCCTACTCTTCTTTTTAAAACATTCTTTGGTATTCATAGTTTTTCGATAAATATAAAGTGCTTTAGTAAATTTCATTGACATTGCTTTGAATATATACATATGTACTTTAAGAAATATTTTCTTTGTTTCCAGGCAAAAATTATTATTTTTTATGGGCCCCTTTTTTTAAAAATTTTTTAATCTTTATTTTTTAATTAGTACATATTTGTCATACGTATTGATTACATTCATCATGGGGAATTTGTACCTATACAAAATATATCTTAATTCTTTTTTCCCCCATTCTCCCCTCCCTTTAACTCTTCTTCCCCTTGCCATTTATATAAGCTTTGTTTCCATTTTTTCCTTCCATTCTCTTTTTTCCCTTTTCTCTTCCTTCCCTTCCCCTTCCCTTGTTCCCCCTTTCCATTTGAACATGTTCTTCCTACTTCCCAAGAGCTGTCCTCCATTATGCTCCTTATTTACCCTTTGGGTTTCTCACACAAGAGAGAGAATGCAATATTTAAACTTGTATGTCCAATTTATTTCACTTAAGATTGTGGTCTCAAGGCACATCCATTTTCCTACCAATCATTCAAGTTTATCTTTCTTTATGGTAGCATAGTACTCTATTGTATATAAATACCACATTTTCTTTATCTATTCTTTATTGATTTATTTATCCATATGCCGATATCCATTTTGATGGGCATATAGGCTGTTTCCAAGACTTAGCTATTAAAAATTGTGCTGCTATGAACATGGGTATGCATATATTACTATGGTATGATTCTTTTAACTCTTTGGGGAAGATAGTTAGAAGGAGAACACTGGGTCAAATGGAACCTCTTGTTCTAGTTTTCTGAATAATCTCCATACTGATTTCCATAGCGGTTGTACTAGTTTATACTCCCACCAGCAATAGAGAAGGGTTTCTTTTCCCTCACAGCCTCACCAGCATTTGTTCTTGGTTGATTTCTCGATGATAGCCCTTCTTTCTGGAGTGAGATAGAATCTCAGTGTTGTTTTAATTTGCATCTCTCAAATGACCAGTGATGTTGAACACTTTTTCATATTTTTATTTGCATATTTAAACTTCTTCATCTGAGAAATGTCTGTTCATTTCAGTTGCCCATTTTTGGAACGGGTCTTTAAATTGGGGGGGCTCTGATTTTTTTTGAGCTTTTTATATATTCTAGATATTAGTTCTTTGTCTGAGGAGTAGCTGGTAAAATTTTTTTCCCAATTTGCGGGTTGTCTCTTCACTCTGTTGTTGGTTCCTTTTGCTATGCAAAAAATCAGAATAGTCATTGCATTCGAGTCATGAAATAAATTTGGTGAACCCTCCTTAATTTGCGGAGTTGACTGATGCACAGATTATAAATAATAAATGCTTACACTAAAAAGTGGCATTCCCCAGTACCAGTGATTAAAATACAGATACTCCTTTGTTTATGATAGGATTATGGATTGGATTTCCGACACTGTAGCAAAAAATACCTGACAAATCAATATTAAGGAGGAAAGGTTATTTTGACTCATGGTTCCAGAGGTTTCACTTAGTTGACTGGTTTCATTGCTGTGGGCCTAACATTAGGTAGAATACCATGACAGTTGGAAAACCGGAGAGTAAGGATCCAGGGACAACCAGGTACATTTCCCAAGGTCATACTCCCATGATCCACCCTCTTCAGCTGCACCCCTTTTCCTGTTTTCACCATCTCCCCCATAAAGCCATCAAATTGTGAGCTCATCAATTAATGAATCACTTGATGGGATCAGAGTCCTCATGTCCATTCACTACCCCAAAAGCCCACCAGTAATCAAGTCTTCAATAGCATGAGTCTTTTGGGAGACATTTCAGATAACCATAAGAGGTTAATCAAAAATGGACTGAAATCATATAACCTACTGAACATCATAGGCAGCAACACAGTAAGTATAGAAGATTAGCTATCTACCCATGTGATCTGATTGAACAATTCTCCGTGCTGCTGTCCAGCATTGTAAGAACATCATAACTGCATGTGATTAGTTGAAAGAAAGACCAAAAATCAAAGTACATTTTCTAGTATGTGAATGCTTTCACACTATAATAAAGACATCAAAAATCAAATTATTTTAAATCAGCACCTCTTGAGTGTAAGAAATGTGTATTTAAAATAAAAATAATTATAAAATACGCTTGTAAAATTATTGTGGCATAACTTCATTGTTGTGTTTGAAAATTAACCAAGTGACTAGTTTTTTGTGTGAGCAGTTTTCAGGCTGTAATTCTGTTTTTTGTTTTTGTTTTTTTTTTCTTATTAATAGAGATGGAATGCTATTCATGAATCCCTTGGCAATATCATAAAAACTATGGCCCCCTTTCTTTAGAAAACTATCAATATACACTCATAAAATTTTGCACATTAGCAAAGGACCCTAAAATTTTGCACATACGCCAACAGACTCCATCTGTGGGTGGTAGGTGTTCTGGGATGTCCCTAAGAAGCAAAAATATCCTTATATCTTAGGAGCTGACATAGCTGATGTGTTGCTGGATTTCATTGATTGGTTGACCCACCAGGATTTTGGCCGAAAATGTGTGGTCAGTATCAGAGATATCCTTTCCTGGGTTAACTTCATGAACACAATGGCCGAGGAAGCTGCTGTTAAAAAGCCAGAGACCGTCTCCACTGTGACGTCTTTTGTCCACGCTGCATGTCTAGTATACATAGACGGAATAGGTTCAGGTATGTTGCCTGTTAGCTGTTAGGGACAAAGGGGTAGAGGATAGAGTGGAGTGAAAAGAAGAATAAACCTAGGCTTCTGAACTGGGTATTTTCTAGAATCATTTGATCAAATATTTTCAAAACCCAGCATGACTTTCCTTTGCTTTCTGTTCTTTGAAAGAGGTGGTGGTTTTGAAAGGTAGACCAGATAATAGATATGAAGTAGTGATTTAGAGTAAAAAGATGGGTGAAAATGACCTTGATCTTGAAGCACTAGATAATCGTAAGTCGTCATTTTTAGTTAATAGCCAGAATTCATTAGTTTGTTTTGTTTTAAATTGACTGATTTCTTAAAATTCATTATATATTTAAATTTGGTTTTTCAGCCATGAAGTTTAGAAACGTAGGCCAAAGCGATGAATGTTGTCATATGCTCCCTTTTCCAGACTTATTTGTCATTGTGTGATGTATTTTACTGATGCTGCATGAACTGGGGTTGGGGAACAGATCAAGCTTCTTCCTTAGGACTGCTCACACTGGATGTAACTGTAATTCTGCTGGGGCATCTTTTCCGTGAATTGTGTTATTCCCTGATGTAGTGACTCTCTATCTTTTAGGAGTAACTTCCTCTGGGTTTGGTACTGCCCTCTTGGCTCGAGAAGAATGTCTGAAATTCCTAATAAAGAAAATTTCCAAGATAGTCCGACTTACAGAATGTCAGAAAAATGAATTGAAGATATATGATAGACTCAAGGCCAAAGAATTCACTGGGGTTGATAATCTTTGGGGAATTTATCCATTTTTTATACCAAGGGGTAAGAATGATTCAAAATAAATTATTCTCATACTATAGATCATAGATTTGTGACTTTTAATGTGCTATAGTTATGATTATCTTTGAACTAGTATTAAATTTAGAATCCTATTTCGTATAAGCATAATCGTGTGAATGTTTGTAAATATATAATTGGCATGTTAAAATATGGGGAAGTATAAAATCAGCCTGTGAAGAGATTATCTTGTAAAATGCACTTATTTATTAGTTGGTAACCATAAGAACTTAGTAAAGCTTTAGAACCTGTTGAAGTCAGTAAATTTTTCAGTTGCCTACACAGGTCTGTTTAGCCTATAATGTTTGTTAACCATAGAACCTTATTGCCCTTTAGAAAAATGGGATAATGAGCTCTTGAGGACAGGTGTTGTGTCACTTCCTGTCTCTGGCATCTGCCATGTAGCCTAGTAGTCATAAGTACTTAGAAAAATGCCTGTTGATTAAGTGAATGGTTGAATGAGTTATTAAATGGGAAATACATTAGTCTAGGAGACAACAGGTTTGAGTTTTGGTATTGGCTCTCCTAGCTAGAGAGTGCTCTATGACTGAGCCCTCTACCAAATACTTAAATGGGGAATTTAGATTACATATCTGCTAAGGCAGTCTTAATTTTTTGTATTATTACTTCTGTAGCAAGGTTGTCTGTTTTCTACTCCCTCCTTTCCTTTCTACTACTCCCTTCCTTCCTTTCTACATTAATAATCATCAAGTGCCTGAAATATACAGAGGTGTAGAAGCAATTAATAGGGGTTCAGTGGCAAACTCAGGGACATGACCATGTAACAGTGCCTCTACCCTCTCCTCAGAGATCATTTTTCTTTGTCAGTACTTTCTTTATCCCTGATGAGCACTTGTGATATAACTGTTACATCTCTTCCTTACACCACTGTCATAATGTTTCAGGGCTCCTGTTAGGAGCTTTATGTCTTGCTCGTCATTGCTTCTGCTTCCAAGGGTGGGGAAACATGTTTTCCTTGCCCTTTGTCTCCAAACTAGTGTATTAAAAGCTTCCTCCAAAAGACTTAATAGCATAAGTGGTAAGCTGTAGAAGACTATTGTTTGTCCTGCACAGCCTTAAGGGTTGAGCTATTTTGCATTGTCTCGATGGCTTAACAACCTTGGAATCATGTGGTTTATGCTTGGCTCTTAGAAAAATACCGGTTCGTAAAGGTGAATTGTACAAGTACATGTAGCAAGCTAGGTGTAGGGTGTGAAAGGAGTTCTGTGTTTGCAACTAGACCTGTGTATGCATATGCACATGTATATAGGAGATGGAGACATGGTATGTAGTAAGCTTGATTGAAAATAGTATGCTGCCGACTTTTTCTGTAAATAATTTTTAAATTCTAAAAGTGAAATAATGTTAAAATGGTAGCTAAATATTTTCACTGCCGATACTACTTCACTGACTGTTGGGTGAATTCTTTTTTTTTTTTTTGGTGCTGGGGATTGAACTCAGGACCTTGCGCTTGCTAGGCAAGCACTCCAACCACTGAGCTAAATCTCCAGCCCTGGGTGAATTCTTAAAATGTTAACACGTACATAGGGTTTGTGTACATCCAGCTTTGTACCTGACTGTTTTTCTTCACCTAAGGACCTGTCCTGCACACGAGTGATGTTGCTGACTATGCACTCAGTGCAGGCACCACAGCTATGAATGCCCAAAGACTCTTACGAGCTACGAAACTGAACAAACCAATTCTTCTGGAGGGCTCCCCTGGTGTTGGCAAGACGAGTTTGGTGGCAGCCTTAGCAAAGGCTTCAGGAAACACCCTTGTTCGAATTAACTTGTCAGAGCAGACGGTAAGTGTAGTTGCAGCTCATGATTGGTATAGGTGGTAATGTCTCTGTTTATAGAGTTTCCTAACAGAAATAGTTATGACATTATCAGCAACCCAGGTATATCATATGGTGATAAAGACCACAGCAGTGTGACCTTTCAAACCAATTCAGGTTCTGGATTCATCAGTAACTAACACGTCTTAAATTAATATTATTATTATTATTATTATTATTTTTTTTTTTGGTAGATGCTGGCAATTGAACTCAGAGCCTTGCACCTGCTAGGCAAGTGCTCTATCACTGAGCTAAATCCCTAACTCCAAATTATTTTCTTTTAATTTACTGTTTTATTCTAATTCTTTTTTGAGAGAGAAGTATTCATGTTGTTTTTTATTATAATATAATACCACTTAATCATTTTTTTTTCTTTCTGAGGAAGACTCAGTAGAGATAAAATGACAATCTTAGGAAAACACGAGACAGAGGTGACAAATTGATTGGGGGTCTGGGAGCAGGGTTTGGGCATTGTTACTGGTTTATTTATTCATTTATTGGTTGGTTTTAAAGCTCACTTAATTTGTAAGTACACAGAACTGCTTAAATTGATACTTGGAGCATTGTGATAAGAAGGTACTTGGGGCTTGTTTGGGCTCCTGGTAATGTGTTTGGTTCTATCTTGGGTATAAGAAGGAAAATTGGTAGCATAAGGCTGAAGTATTTATCATTTCAGACTTAGGATCTTGGTATCTAGTTTTAATTTTTTTGATAATATTAGCTTTTCCCCATTTCTTCTCCTTCTCAAAGGATATCACAGACCTCTTTGGTGCAGATCTACCTGTTGAGGGTGGCAAGGGAGGAGAGTTTGCCTGGCGTGACGGCCCCTTGCTTGCAGCTTTGAAGGCAGGGCATTGGGTTGTGCTGGATGAGGTAAGTGTCCTGAGCATCTGGCTCAGGCTGGGATCATATATGTGAGGAATAGTCAAATTTGTATTTATTCCAGAGACATTCATCAAATGCTTCATGTTTTGTTAATGTTCCATAGACATACACAATGACATACAAAAACGAGCAAATGGTCAGTGTTATATTGGATAAATTATTGATGAGAAGAAAGAGCACATCATGAGATAGCTAGAGATGTGGAGTCATGTCTGTTTGGAATGTTCAGTGTTAACATTAAACAGTGAAAGGATAGATGTATTTTGGAGCTGAAGTGATTAGAATAAAGGAAGTGATCCCGAAGGAGCTAGACACAGGCCACCACAGGTGCACTAGATTTATATCCCTTTGGGTCTTGGTATTAGAAAGAATGACATGAGATCCCATCTGCTGAGGAGCTATCTGCTGTTGTTGGGGAGACATCAAGAAGAGAGAGGTTTTTCCAGATGTTTTTGGAAAGAGGCATCTGATAGAGTATTCATTAGCCAGAAAAAGAGAAAGCTTAGTTTTAAAGCCAAAGGCTACTGACCATGCTCAGATTTGGTGGAAATGTATCCAGCACTAAAAACTACTAAAGAACATTCTGGGCTTTCCAACACACTGAAGTGCAGCTTTTTAGTTGAGGCTGTTACAAAGGAGTTTATATTACGTAGTGGTTATGTAAACTTGACAGTCGAAACTCTAATTGAATATAGTCTGGTTGTCTACGGCCATACCACCCTGAACGCGCCCGATCTCGTCTGAATATAGTCTGGTTATTGTGTTTTATCGATTTACATTTTTCCAATGGACTTTTTTCATGTTACCTAAAAACCACCCATGTCTTATTCCTGAGCTGTGAACCTCAGCATCTAAAGACCTCCATTTGCTTTTCAGTTCTTGATTAAGAACTCCTTTTAATTGTTCTTGTTTACAAAACTGTTGGTGAAAGCTAATTGTGTAAATTGAATTCATGTTATCTATACCATGATTTTGAAACCCATTTGAAAATTTTCTGCAGTATTTGAGTTAGGAGAGTATGTAGAGAGCATCAAGTCTTATCTGTTACCTATAGTGTTAATGCAAGATATTATAACTTACAAAGTAAGATCAGTAGGTGTAAATAATAGATAAATTCAGTATTAGAGAAGATTTTAACTTTTTTAGTTCAATCTGAGCATTTATTCATTTTACTTACAAACTACTAACCTGTATATAAATATAGATATATTATCCAAAATCTCTTAACCATGTATATGACATAGAGGATTGTAGAATGTATACACATCAGTTTGTCATTTGGCTTAAGAAATAGTGGGCTACAACAAATGTTGTTTCAGCTTCCCTCTTCTGAAGATAACACTATTTTAATTCGATACATTTTGTTTTCTTGCGTTCTGTTGTACTTGTAGAACATACATAATGAAACAAATACATGTACTTTCTTCTTCAAATAGCTTAATCTGGCTTCTCAGTCTGTATTGGAAGGACTCAATGCTTGCTTTGACCACCGAGGAGAAATTTATGTGCCTGAGTTAGGAATGAGCTTTCAAGTACAGCATGAAAAGACGAAGATTTTTGGTTGTCAGAATCCTTTTAGACAAGGAGGCGGGAGAAAGGGGTTACCCAGGTCTTTCCTCAACAGATTCACTCAGGTAAGATTTGCTGTTGCCATAGAGATGAAAGATAGCTAAGACTGCTTGCAAGTAGCTGTGTAGGGTGTTTGCTGTTCAAAGAGGATCAGTTTAATGGTACTTTTCTTGGCCTTATATAATGAATATTAATGTGTTTGTTTCCCACCATCACTTCTCACCTGATTTGAATCATATTGTCCTGTGACCTGGAAATAAGGTCACCACCTGCTTCAGGATTCTTTTATTTTACTCAATGAAGAGGGCCAGTCTTTGATCTTTATGTGTCTGTATGCTCTGTTCACATAAATTTTATAGTGAAAGCAATACATTTTAAAGTAAGAAAACTACCATAGTTATAAAAAGCCAGTGTTCCCCAGTCTATTATTTTGATATCTTTCCTTATGCTTTAATTTCTATTTGCAAATAGGGGCGGGTGGGTGTGTGCGTGTGTGCGTGCGTGTGCGTGCGTGCGCGCGTGTATGCACTTACACTTAATATTGACTTGTTTTAACAGCTATATTTCTTCAGAGTTTGGCTAATTTAGAAGTTTGGAAATGCCTTCAGATGTTACTAGCTTTCCTTTGTCCCTGTCCCTTGGTAATTAAGAATTTTCAGAGAATGTTTTCTGGAGGGGTAGAGGGATACTGGGGCTCAAACTCGGGGCCTTGCACTTGCTAGACAATTGCCCTACCACTTGAACTAAATCCCCAGCCCCATTGCTGAGAATATTTTTATATTATTTTATTTTATTTACTTTTTAAATTTTTATTTTAATGGTACATTTTGATGTACATAGTGATAACATTCTTCGTAGGAGATTTGTACGTGTACATGACATCTCTTTTGCTTCTTTTTGCTGATAATATTTTTAAAGGAATATTTTACTATGGGAATTTTCAAATATATTGAAAGGTTGAATGAATTTTATAGTGGACATAGTTGCCATCCTGAATTTTGAAGGCATTTAATGTTACCTATTAGAAATTTTAAAAAACAAACAATTTTTTAAAAATTGCATGTGTCTTTTTGTCTTTCTTGAATTCAGTAACATAGATTTTAAAAATAAAAGCACTGCTCTGCGTTTCCAAAATTTAGGTTCTTTTAGACTTAAAAATGCAATAATAGAAATTTATAAAACTGAAAATTACATATTTGACTTAGTTATTGTAAGGTGGTGTGGTGTTAAAAATTTCATGCAACAACATGTTAGTCATTTCTAGTGTTTTGAGAGAAATGTTGGCTTTTTGTTGTTGTTATTTTTGAATTCTGTAGGTCTTTGTGGATCCCCTTACAGTAATTGACATGGAGTTCATTGCCAGTACTTTGTTCCCAGCCATTGATAAAAATATTGTTAAGAAAATGGTAACTTTCAATAACCAAGTAAGTATCTACTGTATTAATTGTTCTGTGTTTTCCTGGCTGTGTTTGAACCAGCATTTTCTCAACATACGGCTTTATAAATTATCAGCTAACTAAAATAAGTTACAGAATTCTGTAAGTTTCTATGGGAAGGCAGACTGTTCATATGAGGGTTAAGGCAACTCATTTCTGTATTGTGAATACACCGCTAATACCTGTAGCGCGTTCCTTGCATTTGGAAACCTGGGGTAAGAGAACGAGGCATCTGAATCAAGCCTATTCATTTGTTTCAGATCACATAAGCATTTGTAATACACTGACAGTACTTAATGCAGTGTCTGGCAGCAGGTCGTGTTTCTTGATAAGAATGTTTTATTTCTAGGTTGATCATGAAGTTACTGTTGAGAAGAAATGGGGACAAAAAGGAGGACCCTGGGAGTTCAATCTCCGGGACCTTTTCCGTTGGTGTCAGCTGATGCTGGTCGACCAGTCCCCAGGCTATTATGACCCCAGTCAGCATGTGTTTTTAGTCTATGGTAGAAGAATGAGAACCAGGGAAGATGAAGAAAAGGTGAGTTTCATACTTCTCTTTGTGTTTCTATCTGAAAGTTGATTTCTTCCTAAAGGAGAGAAGAATATACTCAACAGTGACAATGCCAAACCTAATAAAACTACTTTGGAAATTTAGAAGTTAGAGAAATAGACGAAACATCTCCCCATCAGAGTGTAGTTTGTTTTACAGGACACAATTTGCTTATTTCTCTAAATCTCCAATGTTCCAGACATTTTAAAAATAGCATTATCCTCCAGGAATAAAGAACTAAGTCTTGGGGCTGGGGATTTAGCTCAGTGATTAGAGTGCTTGCCTTGCAAGCACAGGGGCCTGAGTTCGATCCCCGGCACCAAAAAAAAAAAAAAAAAAAAACCAAAAAAAAAAAAAAAAAGAACTAAGTCTTCATCAGATTTCCAGACACAAAGATGAGTAGAAGCAGAAGACAACTGACACCCAGTAGAAGAGCAGGATCTTCTATTTTATTTTTAAATAAATGTCAAATTACAACTTTTTTTCCCTAGAAAATACAAATAGGTGCAAAGAGAAGACATTCTATATCTAGATAAAAATTCTAGAAATCTATTTGTAATGGAACATAGCACTAAAATTCACAGCTTAAGGAACTACTGTTATGTGGTGGTGGTGGTGTTATTATTGGTGGGGAGTGTGGAACACTGTGTCTCACTGTGTTGCCCAGACTGGTCTATAGCACTGAAAAGTGATCATCCACCTCCAAGTGGCCAAAAATACAGGTGTACACCACTGTGCCTGACTGGAGTAAATTTCAGTTTGTGATAGAGTCCTAGTTCACACAGTTTTCACCAAAGCTCAGGATCATGGAGTCTCAGGACAGAGCCAACCCCTCAGTCTAGGCCCTTTCCTCTTCGTCTGCTTCTCCTTTCTATTAAACCTGTTGTACAGATCCATGTATTGGAAGCAGTAATCTCACTGTGGATATGCGGCCTGCTTGTAAGACATGTAACTTTCATACCCCCTTCATTCTCCTACCCAAGACTCCCCACTGTTGTGAGTTTTGTTGTTGTTTTGTTTTTGTAGTGGCATGTAACCCATGGCCCTTGCTAGCTGCCCCTCCTGGCCCATTTTTATGTTTTATTTTGAGACATGGTCACTCTAAGTTGCCCAGCTGGGCTTAAGCTAGTGGTCCTTCTGCCTCAGCTTTCTAGAATGCTGGAATTTATAGGCATGCACCACCATGCCTGGCTTCAGATCACTATTACTTGGTACTGAAAGTCTGGCAAAATGCTGACAACTCATTTATTGCCTGTCAGTGGCTTTCTATCATTGGTTTAAGAGAAAATGTTCAGCTAGTACTTTTTGACAGCTTTAGCAATATGTAATTCACATTATGATCAGCTGTTATTTTAATTTATTCCTTTATTAGTTATACAAGTTGAGTATCACTAATGTGAAAATCCAAAATCTGAAACTTTTTGAGCATTGACATACTCACCAAGTGGAAAATTCCATGCCTGACCTCATGTGACAAGTTATAGTTAAAAATACTGGTGCACTAAAAATAGTATATAAAGTTATTTTCAGGATATGTATATAAAGGTGTATATGAAATACAAACGAATGTTGTATTTTAGTTGTGGGTCCCATCACCAAGGTATCTCTTTATGTATGTGCTGTTATTCCAAAGGTTTAAAAAAAAAAAAATCTGCCATTAGAAATACTACTTATCTCAAGCATTTCAGATAAATGTTACTTAGCCTGTCATATATTAATTTTTCATAATGGCCTCTTTTTGATTAATTTATGCTAGTCTGATAGATGGTGGGTCACTGTGGTGTGTAAATTTCAGGCTCTACAACAATTAATGTCACAGTGAAGGTGGTGATCGGGAAGATTAAAATAAGAGAAAGGCTATCAAAAAGGAAAGAGTTCCAATGAATTAATCAGGTTTTACAAAAGTAAACAAAGGTTTATTTGTTATATTTTATAAATAGGTTGTGAATTTGTAATTTTAACCTCCAGCAACAAGGGAACAATATAATAGTATATATTATAAAGTAGAGCTTGCAGTAAGAAACTCCTGGGTCCAGAAATATGTGATAGGAATACTTTCTTTATGTTTCTTCTAATTTCAGTCAAATGTTTGACACTGATTGTGATTTTTATCTTTGTTATTTGCTACCTTCAGTTGAGCGTACAATTATATTTGAGTATTGCTGCTTTTGACACAACTTAGTATAATTGTTTTTGGATGGATTTAACTTTTCCTACTCTTATGGGCTAAATCAGTGGTTTTTACACACCCCTCCTTTATCTCCCACACTTGTAGATTTTTTTTTTTTTGGTGCTGGGGATCGAACTCAGGGCCTTCTGCTTGCAAGGCAGGTACTCTAACCACTGAGCTAAATCCCCAGCCCTATTTTCTAGAAGTGTTAATTCCAGAAAATTTGAATAGGAATTCAGTGATTTGTGTCTTTCTTCCTTTAAGGTCATTGCTGTATTCAAGGATGTATTTGGTTCAAATTCCAGCCCATACATGGGAACCAGAATCTTTCATATCACTCCCTATGATGTTCAGGTGAGGAGATAAAAAGAAAACCCTGTATTTCTTCAGTTTTCTGTGGTTTTTATGGCTCTCACTACCAGATATGCTTGTGACATGGTCCTGGATTTTTTTTCCTCCCAGCTGGGCTACTCAGTCCTTTCCCGTAGCAGCTATGTTCCTCACCCATCTCGTCGACCCCTGCTGCTCCTGCATCAGTCGTTCCAGTCTCTGGAGTCCATCATGAAGTGTGTCCAGATGAGTTGGATGGTCATCCTTGTGGGGCCAGCATCTGTGGGCAAGACTAGCCTGGTCCAGCTTCTGGCACACCTTACTGGCCACACATTAAAGATCATGGCTATGAACAGTGCAATGGATACTACTGAACTTCTTGGTGGATTTGAGCAGGTACTGTTACGCCTTCTCATTTTCACACAAAACACTATAAACCCTGTGGTACGAATAAAGATCTTCTGTATTAGTGGTAATTATAGCTAACAGTGTCCTCTGACGCTGGCCATTGGTCATGATGATTTTCTATGCTCTGAAAATTTCCAGGTTGATCTTACACGACCTTGGAGGCAGCTGCTAGAGAAGGTGGAAAGTACTGTAAGGGGACTGTTAAGGGTTAGCCTCCTTGTCAGTACTGATGATGCAGAAGTAGTATTGCGAGCTTGGAGCCATTTCCTTCTGACATATAAACCCAAGTGTCTTGGAGAAGATGGTAAAGGTATCACAACAGAGATTGTCAATAAGCTGGAAGCAGTATTGTTGCTTATGCAACGACTCAATAATAAAATTAGCTCATACTCCAAGGCAGGTATGTATGTTTGAATATGTGTATCATATGCTTAACCATGCCCATGTATTCATTTATAGGGATATATTTGTGACTGTTGTGCCCATTTTTTTCAATGAATTTAGTGATTAATAATGAAAATTTGGGACATATTTGGCTTAGAAAGTATAGTGAAGCCAAGGTTGCATTTTCCAAATTGGTGATCCCAAAAAAGCAAATGGAAATAATTGGTTACCAGGCTTTATGGTTTTTTTGTGGTTTTTTTTTTTTTTTTTTTTTTTTTTTTTTTTTTTTTTTTTTTTTTTTTTTTTTTTTTTTTTTTTTTTTTTGTATATTTAGCTATATTGACCAATGTCTTGTATATAAAGCTGTTTTTACTTTTTGTTGTTTCTTTTTTTAACAATAATAATTTCTCAAGAAATTCAGCATTTTAAATCAAAGAATCAGTCTGAATTGATAGGATGAATTTATTTAAGTGAAAGAAATGGATCAATTATATAATACATGGTTAACATGGAAACTTAAGTCTCTTCTTTTGTGGTACTGCTCTCTGGGCGGTGAAAAGCATGCCCTTAGGGAGTATTAACATGTTCACAATGGGGCCATGTGTTGTATGTCTCACTACTGGGCAGCTTGAACCACCAGTGGTGCTACACGCATGACTGTGCCACTTGTATGACCAGTACAAGCCGCGTGATGGGGCAGTCATATATGTACCACTGGTGGTTCAAGCTGGCAGGAACGTGTTAAATGGAAAGGCCCAGAGTTAGGTTTGTTACATACTGCAACATTATGCTACTGTATAATGTGCTATGTGTAAGTCCAATTTTATTAAACTTGGCCTTTCTTTATAACGGTCATATCACAGGATTATAGAAACGACTGGCAAGTGATTTATAATTTCTATAGCCTTTCCTTGAAAAATTTTCAATTGGCTTTTTTTGTTGTTGTTGGAAATTGGTTTATGATCCTTTTCATATCACAAAGGTAATGTATGATGGAGTCCTACTTCAAGCCAGGAATGTACTTAGTCTTAAGTTCTTGCTGTTAGCAAATAGAAAACTGGGGAAAGTATATGAAATAACTGCTTTTAGACATTGGACAACAGGCAGCAAAGGGCTGTGTTACTTTTTCTGCCTTAAAGCAGTTATTGATTACAAACTAGGTAAGGAAACCGATCTTTATCACTTAAGATTTAATTCTGTGCATATAACCGTTAATTCATAAAGCCATTGAGTTTTTTGTGATTTCTGTCTCAAACCTAATTTTCTCATTCCAGAGTTTGCCAAACTTCTGGAAGATTTCCGAAGTTTTGGGGTGAAGCTCATGCAGTCAGCCAGTGGCTACAACCATGGCACTTTTGAATGGGTTGACAGCATGTTAGTTCAGGCCCTGAAATCTGGAGACTGGCTTCTGATGGACAATGTTAACTTCTGCAAGTAAGATTCTTATGTCCAGTCATCATGAGTTAGCCTATTGGAAACATGGGATATGCTCCACCAAGTAGAAACCAAAATGGAAACTCTATAACTTTTTGACCTGTTGTTTTTCTTAACTAGCAATGTAACTTCAGTTGTATACTATAGACTTCACTCACAGTAAACAATGGTAATTGGTCATTCTAAAGTATATAAAGGACAGAGCTGGGCATAGTGGCACATGCCTGTAATCCCAGTACTCAGGAGGCTGAGGCAGGAGGATTGCTGCAAGTTCAAGGCCAGCCTGGACTTTTTGGGGGGGACCCGATCTCAAAAAAACAAAAACAAAAAAAAACAACCCACTAAAGTATATAGTTGACAGAAGCTACTGCAGGTTAAATGGTGGCTTTCCTTCCTAGAGTTTGTTTTTGTTTTCTTTTTTTTTAAATGAATGTTTTAGTTTTAATTCTACCTCCTTTAAGCGCATTTGATAATGTTGAGGATAAGGGAGGAAAAAGGGTTATACAGAATAGGAAACTTTCTATCAGATTTCTTAATTTCATTTATCTATTCAACAAATAATTTGTGCATTATCTGTGTGTAAAGATGTGTACTATGTACTTTAGGGAATGAAAAGGGGAATCACTAGGCAGTCGTCTTTGTGGGGGTGGTGCTGGGGATCTAACTAAGGGCCTTGCACTTGGTAGGCAAGCATTCTACCACTTGTGCTAAATCCCCAACCCCCTGGCCAGTCTTCTCTTGAAAGAAATTACAGCACTTTATGGGTGAGTGATCCCTACAGAAAGGCAGATGTAAGCTGGAAGTATCTGGAGGCTCTTGAAACTAAAGCAGAGTCAAATGTTACCCTGTCAGTCATTTGATTTTTCTCTATATAGCCCATCAGTGCTGGATCGTTTGAATGCTTTGCTTGAACCTGGAGGTGTCCTTACCATTAATGAGAGAGGAATGGTAGATGGATCCACTCCGACCATAACACCTCATCCTAATTTCAGGTATTCTTATTCTCTTAATTTTTGACCTAAAAATTGGACAGTCTCAGTAGCAAAGGTACATATTCAACAGGACCTCATAGGTTATACTCATACAAACATTCATTCATTTATTCAATTAAAACAAATCTTTATGATGGCTCTGCTGTTTACCAGGCACTGCTGGGCTCTGGGGGCACAGCAGTAAAGAAGAGAGGTGAAAAAGTTACTGTATTGCACTGATATATGCATACCCGTGTTTATAGTAGCACACTTCTCAATAGCTAAATTATGGAAATGATCATTAACAGATGGTTGGATAAGGAAAATGTGTTATTTATACACAGTGGACTAATCCTCATCTCTGGAGAAGGATAAATTTGAATCATTTGTTGGAAAATGGATGGATCTTGAGCCCATAGTGCAAGGTGAAATAAATCAGACCCAGACAGTTAAATATAACATGGTTTCTCTTATATGAGAAACTCAAAATATAAATAGAGAGCAAAATAAAAGCAATGGTAGGAGACAGGGAAGTAGACTCTGTGGAGTTGTGGGAAAAATGTGGGGAAGCAGAGGAGGGAAGGTGTGTAAAACTGATCAAGATGGGGTTTATATGTACCAGTTCCCCAAGATCAATGTAATTATGTGTATCACAAGCATAATCCCAATAAAAACATGCAACAGAGGGAGAAAGAAAGGGAGAGAGGTGAGGTCATCAGTTTGGGTTGCTGAAAGGTGGAACCCAGAGACCAGTCCCAATCCTTTTGTAGTAATCCAGGCAAGAGATGATGGTTTAGACTAGGGTGGTGAGATTAGTGGGATTTGCAGGTGGACTTATGAGTTGAAAAATAGCAGAAACAGAGATTGACACCTAAGACTTCAGCTTGAGTAATTGGGTAAATGAGATTGCCATTTGTAGTTCTCAGGTAGCATATTTCCTTAGCAAAGTAGATTTAGAGAAACTGATTTGCTGTATTAGTGCATGTTAGAAGTCGAACATGGACTGTAAATGATGGAAGTACACTTCAAATTATTTAGCTTTTTTTTTTTCCTGTGGTGCTGGGAATCAAACACAGGGCCTTGTGCTTGCTAGACAAGTGCTCTACCACTGAGCTAAATCCCCCACCCTTACTGTTAGCTTTTTTGTTGAGCTTCCTGAAGATGAGTTACATATGATGTGCTTTTACCCATTATTGCTGAGTTACACCATTGGTTGCATTTGGGAGTTGAAAAAATTTTCCCTTCTGAATTGCCACTTTACTAGGCTTTTTCTCTCAATGGATCCTGTGCATGGAGAAATATCCAGAGCTATGAGGAATCGTGGACTTGAAATCTACATTTCAGGAGAAGGGGATGAGAGCATCCCAGACAACCGGGATTTGAAAGTTCTGCTGCATAACCTAGGGTTGGTTGGAGACAGTGTGTGTGACATTCTCTTGGCTCTACACAGCGAGATCCGAAGCTCTGTTATAGGTGAGGTGCTTGACCTGTGGTCATTTCTGGAGTTTATTCCTGTAAAAATTAGTGCTTTTGCATTGAATTACTAGTCTAGGAATTCTTAGATTTATGTACACAGTAATAGAAATTACTGGAAAAACCTGTTAAAAATGTAGCTGTCCTGGGGTTCGGGATTTAGCTCCGTGGTAGGGTGCTTGCCTAGCAAGTGCAAGGCCCTGAGTTTGATCTGCAGCATCCTCCCCGGCCCCTAAAATAACTCCGTACTCCCCAAGAAAATGAATTCAGTACATCAGTGCAAAGGATAGGAATCAGTATTTTAAAGAAATTTCCCAGATGAGTGATGTGTGCTTTCAGAGCCCAACATTTGAATATTCTGCTTTAAGTGTTGGGATTCATGAGCTTGGCCATTGCATATCCAGGGTCATCCATGTCTCCTTAAAGGTGAAATAAAAATAAGCTGAAACAGTGATGACTTCTTCTAAATGTTTCACTGTATAAAATGGAGCAATAATAATAAATGAAAAACTGTTTATTGAGTATCTGCTCTTTTAAGTGCAATGCTGGTTACTTATTTAGTTCTTTAAGATATGTATTTCCATTTTACAGGTAAGGATCAGTGAGGATAAATAACTAGTCAGTCAGTTAATAATGGCAGCTGCGATTTCAAAGTAGGCCTTGGATTTCAAAGGCTGACATCAATCCTGTATTTATTCATGAGGGGTGTACTCAATTCACTACCTTTGGTGTTTGTCAACATGAGATTAAAGATACCTGTGATTAGGCTTTATCATGCCTGTGTGATGGAGTTTGCCACAGTATATTACAGACATCCAGAGCGGGGTGGGTTGAGGGGAAAGGTGTGAGAGAATGGGAGGGGAGATAGGAGATAGAAATGTATGTTTCCACAAGTCCATTGTGCCTTCAGGAGACTGTAGAGCAGTGATGGTGTTATGATTTGTGTCTAGATGTCTCCATTAACACCTCATCTGGTCATAAGTGAGGCCTTTTCAGAGGTGGCTGAATCTAGCGTGTATGATGCCAGGATTAAGGGTGCGTGGTTACTAAATCAGTCCACTGATTGGTTTGGCACTGCCCTAATCCCAGCAATCTGAATAAGATACAAGGGGCAGAAAGAAGCTGCTAAGGTCCCTTGCTTGCTTTGCTGCCTTCTGCCTGCTGTGAGCAATCTCTCCTCTGCAGTGCCCATCTGCCATGCCATCCTGCCTTGGAGCCAGCCAACTATGAATTGAAACATCCTTGACCCTAAGCCAAATAAACCTTTCCCCTTTTAACTTTGGGTGTTGAGTATTTTGTCCCAGCATCCTGAAAAGGAGGTAAAACATGGTGAACCTTTTAGAGCTTTCAGTGATAACAGCCAGCTGTGGCATGTGTGCCATAGGTTCGCCACCACTGCCCTACATCTGATTGGAAAGTACCTCAGTTGCTTTTCTTGATGCTGAGACAAAATACGCAACTTCCCAGGTTAAAGGAGGGAAGGTTTATTTTGCCTCAGTTCATAGAGGTTCGAATTCATAGTTGGCTGGCTCCAAGGCAGGGTGGCATGGCAGAGGAGCATCACAGAGAAGAAATAGTTTGTGGCAGGCAGCATGGCAACAAGCAGCGACAACAGCAGCCCTCTTTCTGTCCCTTGTATTCTGTCCAGGCCCTCAGGGCAAATAGCACTCACACAAAGGTGGGGCGTGCTTTTAATCCTAGCATGGCACCATGAATCAATCCCAGCATCACATTAATTTCAACATCACACACTCTAGATCTATGGAAAGCCCCACCTATGAGTGTATGAGGTTTTGGGGGTACATCTAGACACAAGCCAGTAACAGAAGGTTTTGTAAAATAAATAACTGGATGGGGTTGCATGAAAGGAAGTTTGATGTAAGAGTACAATTTCTAAATTTTTGTTAGAACTTTCGGGCAATCTGTTGCTCACAGATGGCACTATTTTTCCTCTTTAGGTTCTCCAACATCTTCTGTGTCTACTGTAATTCAGACGGCTGTACTCATTGTCCAGTACCTACAGCGAGGGCTGGCTTTAGACAAAGCCTTTTCAGAAGCATGCTGGGCAGTATATGTCCACTCTCAGCATTCAGCAACAAACCAGAAGGTACTGCCAAGTGTTTGGGACATCTTTCTAAATTGTAATACACTATACCATGAAGTAGGGGGAAGTTATTTTTATATTAGTTAGCAACTTTAATGACCTGAGAGATCTAACCACACTGCATTTTTGCTCCATTAAAGATCTAGTTCCAGGTTCTTTTCTGTAAAATAGCTGTAATGTTAAATATTCCTTTCTTGAATCTGATCTATCATGAGCAAAAAGAATTTAATTTGTGGTGTTGTACATTGAAGAATGTCTAAGAATTTTTGGGAAATGGTCATGTGAACCATAGAAACTTACCTTGTCTGCTAGTGTATTTGGTAATAGCATTTGTATTGATGCCTGTGAACCATGTGTTTTATCTCCTACCAGCTTGTACAGGCTTTGCTGGAGAAACATGTTTATTTTTTGCGAGCACGGGAAAACTGGGGGAACTCCATTCTTGCCTCAGGGTTGTGGCCCGACTCTATGCCTTCTGCTCTGTTTGCTACAGAAGATTCTCACCTCTCTGTTGTCCGAAGTGACGGACAGATTCTGGCATACTGCCTCAACAGGATAAGCATGAAAACCAACAACTGGGCCAGGTCAGCAAGCCTTTAGCTTATGTATTTCTGGTTTTTGCTTTTGCTTGCATATTGGTCAATATACAGTATATTCAACCCAATATTATGTGGCCCTTTATTATCCAGCTGTTATATTTTTATTATTTATTATAATATTCCCTGTTATGTATTAGGGAGACACACACAGGATTGAACACAGGGCTTCATGCATGCTAAACATGTACTCTACCACCAGGCTATGCCTCTAGCCCTAAATACATGTTTTGTTTTCCTTTGTGGGTAAACTAATTTTTTTTCTCTTTATCTTTTTGATAAATGATTTATAAAATAAATTTCTCAGTTCTTTGATATGTAAAAGGTTGTACTAATATTAACTTTGTCCATTCCAATGAATTTCAGGAGTCAGCCTCTTACCTTGCATGACTTAGACAAAATTATGCAGTCTTCCAACCCTGAGAACGTAAAATTCAATGCAGTACAAATGGATGCTTGTTGGACTGATGAACCAGAAGTTTTGGCCACAGCTGTTAAATTGCTCATAGAAAGAGCAACCAATCAGGATTGGATGCTCAGAGTTAAATGGCTTTATCATTTAGCTAGGAACATACCACAGGGGCTTGGTGAGTAGAAAGCTTAATTTGTACAATGAGGGAATTTATATAAATTTAATTCTGTTTAAGTGTCTCAGCAGGTGTGTTATTCTGTGATTGTATTATTAAAATTAGCTGAGAGGGGTTGGGGATTTAGATCAGCGATAGAGCGTTTGCCTAGCAAGTGCAAGGCCCTGAGTTTGATCCCCAGCACTACCACCCCAAATTACAGCTGAGAGATATCTTAGCAAGAAATTTATGGCATAGCGTTAGTTTGAATACCTGTTAAATTAAAGAGCAAGTCTATCCTTAGATGTATCACAAGAGAACCTTTTGTTCCAGTGTAACTCTTATTATGTCAGGATTTATCCAATTCATCAGAAAAATAAGTTACTTCATTTTAAACTTCTTGTTTCGCTGTACTGCTACTATACAACTCTTCTGTCTGGGAAAGGTAGTACTTTTGATCAATTCATTTCCCTTTAAAGTATGTGAGCTTCTTAATCTCATGCTACTAGTGCTCCAACTTGTCACACTTACACTCTGTACTTTATTCAAAGAGGAGAAAAACAGTAAAAACAACATTGCCTAGGTTGCAAAGTGCAGGATGTGAAATTTGTTGGTAGAAATGGTTGACAAAGTAACTGAGTTTACATGAACCTTTCTACTCCACGAGAGCTTAATAGATAATTGAATGAATATGTTTGACACGTGATGCTGTAAATACGAGTATAGAGAACTTTTACAGTGTTCTATAAATAGAAGCCTTGTCTTGTGGGATAGCCACTAGCCACAGAGAGCTACTATATGTAATCAAATATAAACTTACTAAAGCTAAATTAAATCTAATACCCAGTTCTTTAATAGTACTAACCACATTTCAAGAACTCCTATGTGGGCTGGTGGCTACTTTGATAGTACAGCAATGATAGTTCAGTTGGACAGCACTACTTTAGAGTCTTAACATTGTTTCTTTTTCCTCCACAGAGTCAGTACAGATTCATTTGGAAGCCAGTGCTGCATCTCTGAGGAATTTTTATTCAAATTCTCTCTCAGCTGGGGTTACTAATGTCTTCAAAATATTACAGGCAAATATAACAGGTATACCTGCTTTTGATTTCTAGTTCTTGGTGCAATTTTTGAAACTTTGTCCTTTGAGGTTATGGGGAAGAGACTTGTCACAGTTCTCACTGTAACTGTAGTTTTTAGAAGGTTCAGAATATCCAGATGCAAATTCTCTTGTTTGTTTGGAACTCTCCATTCATCTTCTAGCACCTGAAGGAAGCTGATGATACACAGTGTATTTGGGAGTTGAAAGACTGGGCTTAACTCTGCCTCAGAGTAGCTTGTTAGTTTTTGGCTTATCATTCACTGGTCTGTGTTTGAAAACTACAGGGACAGGTGCTGGGGATTTAGCTCAGTGGTTAGAGTGCTTGCCTTGCAAGCACAAGGCCCTAAGTTTGATCCCCAGCACCCAAAAAAAAGAAAACTAGAGGGACTAAGCTTTTATTTATCTGAGCTCCCTTCTACTTTTTTTTTTTTTAAGTGCTGAGAATTAACATGTTCACAATGGGGCCATAATTCATATATCTCACTGCTGAGTGGCTCTGATTTGAACTTGCCTTTGTTACTGCTGAATAGAACCACCCGTGTGGTATAAGCTGCCCGATGGGATAGTCATGCTTGTACCACCAGTGGTTCAAACCAGCAAGAACATCTTAAACCCAGGGCCTCACATTCAGCTGTATCTCCAGCACTTTTTTTGTTTTGTTTCAGTTTGGTTTGGGTTTTTTAAGACAGGGTCTTGCCATGTGGTTAAGACCAGCCTTGAACTCACTGTAGCCCAGGCTGGCCTTGAACTCATGGCAGTCCTCCTGCCTCAGCCTCCTAAGTGCTGGAATTACAGGCATGCACTACCCTCTGCAGAGGTTCAAAATCTCTTTACCACTGCATATAGAGGAAGTACCAAGCATGAGTCTAAGATTTAAGAAGCAGAAGCAGCAGCAGCTTTTTTTCTTTTTTTTTTATTTGTTTTGAGGGGAGGTCTCACTTTGTTGTCCAGGCTCCTCCTTCCACAGCCTCTTGAGTAGGTGGAGGTATAGATATATGTACTACTTTGCCTGTCTGGGAAATTGTTTTTAAGCAAAATCATCTGGAGTTGTTTTTTTTACTGGAAGCAGTTAATAAGACATTTTCATCCTTTTTTCATGTAAATTTTTTTTTTAAAAAGAGTTTTGGTGGCAGATGATGAGAGATGGGATAATTAAATCCAGGATTCTTTTCATACCAGTGGTCGGTCAGTGGAAGTGAACTCAATGATTGAAATATTTCTGTTCTTGCAGAGATTACCTTTACGTTCTCTAGTGGGGTGAATTTTGAGGACTTCTAGGTATTTTGCATTTGGGAAGGAAATAGTGTAAAAACTATTATTGTGGACTAAAACCCAAAGCATTTCTCTGTTTTACTTTTTCCCCCTCCAGGTTTCAGGGTAATCAAAGGAAAACAGTGAAAATAGTCAACTTATACCAGGCAAAACTTTTTACCTAAAAAATTCTTATATTTTTTCTTTAAACTAGATGACTTTGTGATCCCTCTGGACCCCCGGTGGAATATGCAGGCTTTGGACATCATTAGAAATTCGATGGACTTTGATCCACAGACAGACCAGCCTGAGCAACTCTTTGCCCTCTTAGAATCAGTTGTGAACAAGTAGGTGAAGCCTGCAGCTCTGGCCACTCTCTCACTGGCCTCCCATAATATACCTTACCTAAAACTGTCAGATAGAGCTTGTGTGTGAACTAATTTTGTGAACCTAACAAGTAGTGTGGTACTAGACATTTTTGCTTTCAGTCTTTTTTTTTTTTTTTTGTGGTGCCGGGGATTGAACTCAGGCCCTTGTGCTTGCAAGGCAAGCACTCTAATCACTGAGCTAAATCCCCAGCCCCTGCTTTCAGTCTTTAATTGTGAAACTTATATAAAAGTTAATCTTTTATGACAGGATAGTCATGTTTCTACTGTTGGAGGTTCCCAGCAACTCCTCCCATTTTCATTTCTTTGTTCTCTCACATGTCCTTTGCTTAGGCGTCTTTTCACAT
Source organism: Hystrix cristata (assembly GCA_004026905.1). NCBI lineage: Eukaryota > Metazoa > Chordata > Mammalia > Rodentia > Hystricidae > Hystrix > Hystrix cristata. Next base: position 105,040 of record PVJO010002108.1, on the reverse strand, counting down.
CATTTCCCATCCTCGCGTGTTGGAGACATACACAGTACCCGTTTACACACACTCACATGTAGTGGCTATACACTTTTTTTTGCCGTATTTTTTATTTCAAATAATTACATAACTACAATCCCCCCGCCCCTTTTTTGAGGTAGGGTCTCGTGTAGTCCAGGCTAGCCCCAAACTTGCTATTATTGTCCAGGATTGCCTCAAATTCATCATTCTCCTGCTTCAGCCTCCCAAGTGGAAAGATTACAGGCTTGCATCACAACGCCTAGATCAAGTGTACAAATTTTAAGAATAATTTTATAATTGAAATACAATGTGCATTATGAAGCAATATACTAAAATGAGTCTGTGCTTTTAATGACTGTTGTGGTCTGTCCTAGAATCTCAGAGGCCACCTTGCTGTGTGTCCCCCCTCCTCGCCCCCGCCCTGTAATACCAGAAATTAATTCTGTGGTGGCCACTTTGTTAGGAGGTTGTAGCAAGGTGGGAGCGCAGCTACCCCTATACCCTTGACCTAGGAAATGGTCCTCCTCTACCAGGGCTGGTCACCCTCTTTAACCAAGCACACAGCTTCAGAAGGGACTCACATGGGGCGGTAAGGAGGAAGGGGACACCTGCCTAGCTAGCCAGATCAGCCAAGTCAGGCTGACAGATGTCACAGTCAGATAGTCCTCACATCCTGTGGTGGCCCCTTTGAAGAGTTCAGTTTGGGTGCCTGCGCACAGCTTTGCCATTGCCCCTCCTCCAGCTCTGCATCCCGACTTGGCTGAATGGCCTCCTACATCGTGCCAGCCAATAGGAGTTGGCCATTGCTCAGCACAGAGAATCCCAGTGACTCTCCCTCTTTTGGCCAGAAACCCTCCACCTGGGCCCTCACCGGAGGAGTGGCAACCCTGCCGACCCTGTTCTCTTTCCCTGGCAGTGATGGCTTCTTCCGTGGGATAATATGTTCAAGGGAATGTCTGAATTTGGTCCTGATTCTGGCAGGAGAGTGAAGGGGGTTACTATCATTAAACCAGTAGTTTATGGTTATATGGCTTGATGTTTTGGGAAGAAAAGAAGATGGGCACACCCACCAGTGGACGGTATAGTAGAACTGTATAGAAATGAGGATATGTCAGCGTATGTGAAAAAAATCCAGTTTAAATTACATGAAAGCTATGGCAGTCTGTAAGAGTTGTTACTAAACCTCCATATGAAATTGCTGAAACAGGATGGGGTGAATTTGAAATAATCATCAGCATATTTTTCATTGACTCTAATGAAAGACCTGTTACCCTGTATCATTTATTAAAGCCATTCCAATCAGACACCAGTGCAATGCTGGGAAAAAAGACAGTGGTTTCAGAGTTCTACGATGAAATGATATTTCTAGACCACCAGCAGTGATGCAACAGTTATTAACAACATCTCGTCGTCTCACAGGAGCCTATAAGCACAAAACAGAATTTGCAGAATTTGAGGTGAAAACCAGAGAAAAATTAGAAGCTGCCCAGAAAAAAGCTTTGAAGTTGCAGCGCTTAAGGAGAGATTAAAAACAAGTCATGAAACTCTAAGTTATTTAAAAAATGAAATCCAGCAACTTGACGTAGTTGATCAGACCAAAGAGATATAAACAGTTCTGACAAGAACTTGGTCATGTGCCAATAAGGTGGACTTTATTTATGGAGAAATGGACTTTATGCAAATGCTATGATGTTTCTTAGAGAAACTGAATATGTAGTTGTCAACCATGTATTTCTCAGCAACAGAGTCAAAATATTCTATTCAAACAATCTTTAATGGAAAATATATGTGTAATAAGAATGGATGCAATGTATGCATTTTAACAATCCATTTTAGGAAAATTATATAATGTTAAGCACAATTTTTAAAAATTTTTATTGGAATATATGAGTAGCTTATTTTCCTTTTGGCACAAATCAAAAAAATTCCTTATAGATAAACAACCTGTACAGATTTTGATACTTCTGTAGTAATTAGAATTAGTGATAAGATTCTAAGCATGTGTATTTGATTTTTTCAAATTCTTATCTGCCCCTATTCTACCTCTTTTGTATATGATGTGTGCAGTAGTAAGCATTTCATAAACATAGTTGGGACCTGTTTAAAAAAAAAGTTCAGTTTGTTAGATCATGGCAAAGCAGTAGAGTGAGGTCCAGTATTCTCCCTAGTCCCAGCCTTCTCTGTCCATCTGTCTTCTTCTCTCACCTTAGTCATTATTTGCACTTTCGTTATCTAGTCCAGAATATGCAGAGTCGGTAGAGGAATAGCAGGATGTGGAAGATCGATGTTCCATGGGGTTAAGGGGCTATGATTAGAGAGTATTATTAACCCATAACTTTTTGTTGTTTTGAATCTCGTTCCAGGACCATTATATATCTTGACCGGGAAAAACGGATTTTTACTGAAGCAAACTTGGTTTCCATTGGCGACAAAGCTTCAAATAGTGTTTTGAGAATGTCTTTTGAATTCCATAAAGGTAAGAACACTTTACCTTTTGTATTCTTTACTTAAAGTTAGGTGTGGTGTTACATGCCTGTAATCCTAGCCACTTTGGGTGACTAAGGCAGGAGATCTTAAATTTAAGGCCAGTGTTTGTGAGACCTGCCTCAAAATAAAGAAAAAGGGTTAAGGATGTTTTCTTTAGTTAAGAATCTGGTTGTATTATGTTGCCAAAGTTTAAAAAAAAGACCTATTCATCAGCTCTTGCCATTCGGATTTCTTTTGATTTATTCACCTCATTTAGCCATGTCCCCTTACTCAGTAGTAGTGACTAACATTTACTGAGCACTGGCTTTGTGCCAGGCGCTTAGCTAAATGCTTTTCACATGTCCTTGATCTCATTTACTTTTTACAGCCACCCTTATGAAGTGAGTTAGTCTTCATGTTATGAATGAGGAAAGGGAGACATAGAGGTGCTCACTAGAGCTAGAACTTGAAAAGTAAGTCTGTTGGCTTAAAAAGTACATGTATTAGGAACATTGAATTATAGAAGAGAGCATTTCTACCTTTTTAATTTTTGTAAATTGAAAAGACAGCCATGATTTTTGGAAGAAATTTAAGCTATGAGGAGGTACAAACACTGAAAAAGTTTGTCCTTGCAGGAGCTAATTATACTTTGACTTCTACCTTCTGATATCTGTTTGTGTTAATTATCTGTACAGACCATATGGTTTTGTTTATGTTTAATGCCTTGTTCTACATCTTGCATTTTTCATTTTCATTAAGCCTTTATTTACGTTGGTAAGTATACATGCCTCATCTGCCAAACATATTTATAACAGGTAGAAAGTTTGCTTGCTTGCTTGCTTCGTTGCTCCCTCTTTCCCTCCCTCCCAGGGATACAGTACTACTAAGCTATATCCCCAGTCCTTTTTATTGTTCATAATAGAACAGGATCTTTCTAAGTTGACAAGACTGACCTGAAACTTCTGATCCTCTGGTCTCAGCTTTCTGAATAGCTGCTTTTATTTTTTCACCTTTCAGAAGTGACCTTTATATTAAAGATACCAATAAATTCTGTTTATTTTGAAAATGTCTAGAGATTAATTTAAATCTTATGGAATGTTCTTTTATTTATTCCAACTCTTAAGATCCAGAGAGCTATCATAGCCTGCCGCATGAAATTGTGGTCAATCTGGCTGCTTTTTTTGAACTTTGTGATGCACTGATCCTGCTGTGGGTACAGTCTCCACAGGGGCTAGTCTCCGATGCTAATGTCCATGAGGTAAGGCAATGTATCTGTTTTTAAACACTGAGACTTGTCTCGGCCCAAAGATTCTTAGGGACATGACTGACTTCACTGTTACTGTGTATCCAGTATTATTTGAGAAAACTAACTGTTCTTAGTTTTAAGATATAGCCACATATTTTAAAACTTTATGGAAATATAATTGACATACTATAAACAGCATATATTCAGAGAGTTCAATTTGATAAATTTTGACCTGTCTGTAACTGAAGCCATCATCACCACAATCAAGGTAGTAAACATCATACCCACCACCCCTAAAAGTTTTGTTATATCCTTTTTGTATTTCCTCCTTCTTTCTTGCTCTAGTCCCAACTATATTGCCATATATCTGATTTCATTTACTATAGATCAGTTAAATTTTCTCTAAAGGGAATTGTGCAGTATATATTCTTTTTTGTCTGTATAGTTTTGAGATGCATCCATATGGTTTTGTGTATCAATAATTAATTCCTTTTTATTGGTGAGTAATACTTCCTTGTGTGAATGTACTACACTTTGTTTATCTGTTTGCCTGTTGATGGGTGTGTGGATTTTTTTTCTTTTTGGTACTGGAGATCAGACTCAGGGCCTTGTGCTTGCTAGGCAAGTACTCTAACCACTGAGCTAAATTCCCAGCCTGGTCATTTGGATTTTTAAGTTACATTTTAACTTACTTAAGCCTTTTTAGCTATCATTGTCATACATAAGTTAAATGGAGTTTTGAGTACAGATTATCACAGTAAGTCTAATAGACTTTTTGGTCTCAAGAATTACAAAGAGCATTTATTTATGTTAGTTATGTCTATTAGTATTTACCATATTAAGAATTAAAACTGAGGAACCTAAAAAAAAGTTTCTAAGTTTACTTAAAAATGAAAGTCCAGTTCAAGTTAATAGGAGTAATATGTTTGTAAATAAAAATAGGTATTTTCAAATAAAAATTGGAAGAGTGGGATGGTTTTATATTCCTGTAAGTCTCATTAATGTCTGGATTTAGAGAAGAAAGCTCAGTTTTCACATCTGCTTCTGCATTAAGTCTCTTATACTATGTTCCTTGAGTTTTAAGTTTGTAAAGAAAAACTGTCTTCCTGTAGTTTTGAAGTTGAGAATGGCAGGAATAGCTACTTTCTGTAATTATGAATATTCTTGTATGGCATTCCACAAACTTGAAAAAATGTTTTATAAAGATTACTTGTAATGTAGACTCTGAAAAGTATATCGCTAAAGTTGTCACACACTAAAATGTATGGGTCTAGTTTGTGAATTTGTGGCTCATGCTTTGGTAATATTTAGAAATATTCAGAGTTGGCAGTATTTCATCATTCAATGTGAGTAAATAAAAAGTCATACTTGTAAAAGGGCACCACAGATCTCATCTGAAAAGTTGTAAGTTCTGGAAATTTGTCAAACTTTGGGTTTTCCGAAGTTATAGGTTTTACTTGAAAGCTCAAATTTTATCACAGACAATAAATACAGTTGGCCCTCTTGTTTCTGCAGTTCTGCAGACACAGATTCCACCACCTCAGGTGGAAGTTTTTTTTTAAAGTTAACATCTGTACTGAAAATGTATAGACTATTTTCCCTGTCATTATTTTTTCTCTAAACAATGCAGTGTGGCATCTCTTAAATAGCCTTTCTGTTGTATTATGTTTTATAAGTAATCTGTAGAGCTTTAGAGGATTTAAACTATGCAAGAAGATATGTGTAGATTAGAAGTAAATATACCACTTCGTATTTGAGACTCCTGACCATATTTTGCTGTCTGTAAGGCCCCGAGGACCAATCTCCTGAGCATACTGGGGGATAACTATACTCTCAAAAGATTTTCACAAAGTGATAATGAAGAATTATCCAAAGGATAGACCTATAGACAAATGAAACAAGAGAATTCACAAACTCCCCACATATATCTATGCCTGTTTTTTGTTTGTCAAAAATGCAATAGTTAAAAGAAGAAAATGCAATAGTAATTAAGTGGAGAAAAACATCCTCTATGAGAAATAGTGATATAACTATATGTCCATATAAAGTAAAATTGAGTTTCCCATCATCTCACATTATCTACAAGTTACCTTAAAATGGATGAAACCTAAATAGAAAAGCTAAAAGTAGGAACTATTTAAAGGAACGTGAAGGAGAAAATCTTTCCAATTTAAGGATATGCCAAGATTTCTTAAGCTTTCAATAAAAGAAAAATCTAACTAGATTTCAACAAAATTAAAAACCTCTGTTCTCCATAGTCACTTCTAAGAAAAAACACTGCAAGGAGCTATTTACAAAACACATAAATTATGTAAACTGATTATAATAAACTGAATTTTTAACATGAATAAGAGATTTGAATAGATTCTTCTCTAAAGACATGTAAATACCTACTAGGAACTTGAAAAATTGCAACATTGGGGGCCTGGGGATTTAGTTCAGTGGTTAGGGTGTTTGCCTTGCAAGCACAAGGCCCTGAGTTTAGTCTCCAGCACACACACACAAAAAACCCCCCAAAATTGCAGCATCATCAGTTATCAAGGGAATGTCAATTTATACTGCACTGATATACCATCCTCCAAAAAAACTAAAATTAAAACTACTAACGATTGTGGTTAGCCAGTGGTAATTGAGAAGGAAATGAAACAGCCAGAACTCTCCTTTGCTGCTGGTTTGCAAAACATTTGGCAATTTCTTATAACATAACATGGACAATTTAATGTGTGACCTAATAATTTCATTTTATTCTAAAGTAATAGGTTTATGCTTCAAGTATTAGAAAATTCTTTACCTTGCCTGCCTTAATATTCCTATAAATATTCCAGTCTAATCTTAGACTTTTCACGTATGTATGTTGAGTGTTTTGTCTGTGTTAGGTGTCTTTTACTGAGAAATGTTTGTGAACAGTCTTGCTTTGTTCTGTTTTTAGATTTTAGGTTCTGTGCGGTGGCGGGACCGGTTTTGGACTGTGGCTGACACAGTAAAAGTGGATGCTCCAGGTCTTGCTTTGCTTGCCCTCCATTGGCACTGGGTTTTAAAACATTTGGTCTTACAGATTCCTCAACTCCTGATAAATCATGAAGACAAGTAAGAGTCCTATTAGAGTAATAATGTTGATATCTACAATGTTAGGAGGGGTTTGAAACCAAAACTTGTTTTTTTCTTGCTTTTTTTGGTTCGTTCCCTTGGCATATTGATGAATATAGTGAAATATAAATGTAACTGATTTCCTAACACTTTCCCATATTTTCTTTTTACCTCTCCCCCTCCCCCCTTAAAAGATATTATAAAGAGGTTCAGACGGTCTCAGAACATATTCAGAACTGTCTGGGTAGCCTGACTGGTGGCTTCACTGGTATAAAGAAGTTGCAGAAGTTCCTGGGACGACCATTTCCTTTTAAGGTACACTAGGAAGCATGTAGTAAATAAAATGATCTGAGATTTGAGGATAAGAACCTTCCGAGGTTCTCATGTACTTGGGAAGTGACATTCACTTAAACTCATCCTTGCCTACAAAAAAAACTGTTTAACTGTTCTGTCAATACTGCCGATTTGTTAAGTATTGTTGTTTTGTTTATTCCTAAGACTACTAAGCCTTGGTTGAATTTTATTATTGTAAAGTTTCTCCACAGCAATGGGAATAAATAAGCCTTGTTTTTTAGAAGCATGAAGAAAATGTCTTAAGGTTTTTTTAGACATAGCTAGATGAACCACATTTTAGCTTTTTAATAGGCTCTCCTGGGTTTTATTGTTTCAGGACAAGCTAGTAGTGGAGTGTTTTTCACAATTGAAACTCCTTAACAAGGCCCTTACCATCAGGGAATGGATGCCTGTCCTTGGTGAGAGTGGATGGCAGGAAGACATTCATCGTCTCCAAGTGATTGCTTCTGAATGGATATTAAAGAAAAATCTCCTGCAGGCCTGTGGCTTGATCCTGAGGGCTAATATTCTGGAAGATGTTAGCCTGGGTAATATATTCTGGTGTTTGGCTGGCTGACAATAGGTTTTTCCCTTACAATTTTCCTTTTGTGGGTGTAGCATAAATACTATTGAGTAAGTGATAGTAGTTGGGCTAAATATTGCATACATTAATTAATTCCATCACTGGATGTGTGCAGGAGTTAATATTGCTTAAGAAATGAGGAGTTCAGAGGTCAGCTTGAGTAACCTAACTGATTAGCTCCTGTTAAGCTCATAGTCACTTTGTTAGCTATTGGGAATTTAGACCCTGGCCTTTTGACCAACATGCACTAATACGTTTCATTTTGGTCTAAATTAAAGATGAACTGAAGAATCTAGTGAGTGTTCAGTGTTCAGAACTAAAAGCTAAAGGACTTCCACTTGGTTTTCTGGAAAAAAAGCTTGGAGAAGCTTCCTCTCTGTCCCAGCCAGACTTTACCTCCTTAATCCAACTCACCAGGAGTGTTCAGTTGTGGCCTGCAATGGAGTACCTGGCTATTCTTTGGCGGTTCAAAGTGACAGCTGATTTTATGACACAGGTCATTCTGAGAAGGTAAGCTTTGTTTTTAAATGAAAGTTCCTTCCTTTGAGGTAATGTATTTTCTTAGTGTGTTATTCTTTGTATCCATACGTGTAAGCAAAGCAGGACTTGTCTTGAGGAGCAGTGATTACTGAGGCACAGGAAAGTCACTTGCCCCTTTGGAAAGCCAGATTATCTCAAGGATTCTTTGCTTGTCCTTGATTCACCTTTAAAAGTCACTAGGTGTTTTACCAGTAGAGTTGCTAATTTTTAAATAAGTGTACCACATATTTTGTGCATTCTGTCTTCCTTTACATAGCAGTTTTCTAACAATTTATTGTTAGTCCATATTCCAGCTTTATCCCTGTTTATTTTTGGAACAGGTCTAGCAAAAATCACCAACTCCGCATAGATGAGATAAGTCATCATATCGCATTTTGTCTTAAACACACACCAGTGGCTCCTCAAGATCTTCGAGATCTTTGGTCTTTGCTGCATTACAAAAAGGTAAAAACAAAAATCAAAAAAAGTGAACTAAACCTTTTTACTGAATTGAGTAGATTTGTCTGTGGCAGACTCATTATAGAAAATTAGGTTTATTTAATCTCAAAATTCCATGTTGTGGTAGAGCATGGTAACACATCTTGCAATCTCAGCTGCTTGGGAGGCTGGGGGAGAAGGATTTTAATTTTGAGGCCAGTCTGGACAGGCAGTTTAGTGAGGTCCTATCTCAAAAAGAGTCAGGAATGTAGCTTAGTGTAGAGCACTCCTGTGTTTGATCCACAGTACTGCCCAAAAAGAAAACCAAATAAAAAAATACATTGCTAATTCCAGACTTATCTGAATTACCTCTTAAAGTGGGAGAATTTTGAATATTCTTTTGCAGTAATTAGAAAGGTGTTGTACAGTACTTATCATGGAAATACTCATTTGATTTGCAGTTAAGGGAGGTAAAAATACTTGGTTTTTAAAAATTTCCCATTTGCTCAAAAATATAATGGTGCCTTGGTTCACAAATTTCTTTTCACAATTCTGGACACAAACCAAATTGGACTGGAACCGAATCATACTTCGCTACAAGGTCGACATTGAGCTTCACCATTACATTTGATTCAGTTTTCGTCTAAGGTTGATTGATTGAATCTTCACGTGTTATTTTATCTAATTAGTTTTTTTATCTCTAGGCGTCTACTGAAGAAATTACTTCTTTGTGGCCTGAGTTGTTTAATTCCACATTTACATCTTTCTGGAGCAGTACTGTGACCACAAATCCAGAATACTGGCTAACATGGAACCCTCTGCTCCGTCTGCAAAAGAAGGAAGTACCCAAGTCCCTTTTGGACTCCTCATTGAAGGTTTGTTGGCCTAAAAATGAAACTATTTGATGATGGTTGAAAAAAATTTCTTTTCCAAACAGATCTAGCAGTAAACATTTATTCCTAGGAGAAAACAGTTGACTAAATAGGGGATTGTGATACTTTACTTTCTGTGGTATGTTAATATCCATACTGTCAAAACATGTGTTTCATCTTAAAAGATTTGTGCAATTCTGAGTTACAGCCATACAAGTTTCCTTTAAGAAGTCTTGTTTTCTAATTACAAAGTATTTACGGAAATGTGTGTATATATAATTTATTAGACATAACCAGTCTGCTCTGGGTTTTTGTGTTTTCAGTATATTAAATGTACATGTAAACAAAAATAACACTCTCTTTGTTCACAAATGTGTACATTTTATTCCATATTATACTCTTATTTCATTGTACTGACATGCCATATTTTATGTAATCACTTTCTTATTGATAGGTGTTGAAATTTCTAGTCTTTTCTGCCCTTTCTTTTAAAAACATAGTTGCATTGACTATCCTTGTATAAATTTGCATTTGTCTGAGTTCTATAGGCAACTTATTAGAATTTAACCTTTGGTCAAAGCGAAGTATATATGTGTATAGTAAAGTACATATGCACATAGTAAAGTATATAACATGTAAATAAGTATGTATTAAGTTTATGTGTGTAGTATGTAGATTAAGTAAGTGTATAGTAAGTCAAGTATGTACGTATATAGTAAAGAATACAACATAAATAGATCACACACACATGGCAGGGAGCTATTACCAGACTATCTAGCGAGTTGGCTTTTTTTTTTTTTTCTTTTACTTTTTAAACATGTGAGGAACTGATGAAGACACGAGGACCTGATGAAGCCCTGGTGTACTACAGGAAGGGAAGGTTCAGAACCAGAGCAGTTTCATTCCTGATATATATGAGGACTTAGTTTCCATATGCTTACCACACTAGGTATTATTAACATGTCTAATTATTACAGTTTAAAGCATTTTCTCCTTCTTGGAGTGTTAGTAAGATTGAACATCTTTTCATATTTGTTGATCATTTTCTATGAGATTTTCAGTCATATGTATTGTTCACTTTTTTAAAATATTGATTTGTTCAGCATCCTTTTATTAATGGAGATCTCTTTGTATATCATCGATGTTAATCCTTTGCCCAGTATGGTTGGAAGTATATTTTTAGTTTTTCTTTGTGGAATTTCTCATGCATTACTAAAACACTCATTGCTCCTCATTCCTTGGAGAATGGAGTTCATGTTTCTTTAAGGCCTGTTGACACCTGACTCCCTTCTGCTCCTCCGGTCCCATATCTGGCTGATGTTTCCTAGTTCCAAGCAACCCGAATCTCCTTATTCTCTTTCTTCCTCTAAGGTGCCCCAGATCTGCTTGGTGAAGTCATTTTAATGAATTTCTCTGCGTTACCCGGTTTTTTGGTTGTCCCTTAGGGCCCTGGCAGTCTTCATAAAGCCATTTTCTCGAAGTGCTGCTTTGAAGTCTTGACCAGCAGCTGCAGAGCAGGTCCTTGGGATGTGAGTGGCCTTCCCATTCTGTCCTCCTCGCATGTCACCCTGGGAGAGTGGATTGACAGAGTCCAGCAGCTCCAGGACATTAATACATTGCTTTGGACCAATATGGCTGTCCCTTCAGTAGCAGAATTCAGGTATTCTTTCCTGGTGGAAGCAGTCTCTAAAGCTCCTGTGTGTTCTCCAGAGCATGGGGGCAGAGGATCCGTCAGTACTTGTTTTTGAGGTGACTGGTTCTGGTGGGTGATGTAGTGAGAGTGTTTTCCATGTGAATCTGCATGTTTTTACTCCATGAGAGGGGCCACCATGAATTGGCTGGTTCTTCTCTTTTAAGCATATTGTGATCTGGAAAGGTAATGCTTAGCAAATCACATAAGGAGTTGGAAATTTAGCTCAGTGGTAGAGTGCTTGCCTAGCAAGTACAAGGCTCCAAGTTCAATCCCCAGCACTACAAGGGAAAAAAAAAGAAAAATGAAAGCACTTAAAAGTATTGCATGGGAGCAGAAATTCAACTTCAAGCCTGTAGTTCTCATTTCTTGAAAGAGTGATAGCATATAAAAAGAGGTATTGTTTACTACAGTGAATCTTTAAGTGCTTCCTTGTTGTCTCCACAGACGCACAGATTCCCACCTTCAGAGGCTAGTGCTGTGCCGGCACCTGCTGGGCCTCGCAGACCTGTTCCCAGAGCCCCGGCAGCAAGAGTACATGCAGAATTGTGAGCAGCTGCTGCTTGGGGACAGGCAGGCCTTCCAGCATATCGGCCAGATTCTTGGGGACTTGGCTGGTCAAGAAGCATTGTCCAAAGAAATGCTCCATCTTTTGCTTACTTCCCTGCACTACTTTTTTGGGGAAGGGGACAGTAAGAGGAACTTGCCTGAGCCAGCCCAGCGTGGAAGCCTCTGGGTGAGCCTTGGCTTGCTCCAGATTCAGACTTGGCTTCCCCAGGCACGCTTCGACCCTGCAGTGAAGAGAGAATATAAGCTCAAGTATGCTAAGGAAGAGGTATGGGAGGCAAGAGTTTGAAGCATGTGTTCTTTCCCTGACCTGATGGATTTGCTTAGGGTATTGCTCTTTTTACTGTCTTTTGACTCCTCAGATCATCGAGAGTTGTTGTGCATAAGCTGCCTTGTAACTTCCTGTGTGTCTCTCTCTCTTTTCTTTTCTTTTTTTTTAACTGAGAAAATGTAATGGTACCTTGTATACATAATGATCATAATCAACATGGTTATTTTGTACCTGTACATGATATATCTTGGTTTTCCTCTCTCTTTCCCTCCCCTCCCTTCCATTCCCTCACCCTTCCCTATTTGCAACAGGTTTATTCTGTGTGTCTCTTTTAAAGACATTGTTTTCTTCTCTGAGCATTCTCTTAACTAGGTTCAGCCTGGGGAAGGGCCCTTGCTAAGTTTGTGATGTATCTGCCAATTGGTGTGCTGGGCAGAGTGCAAGAAGGTAGAATACCAGAGGCTCTATCAGGAATTAGTATTCTTCACTCTGTCCAGACTCTCTACCTGAACTAGGTTTTGGATATTTTGATTTGGATTACTATTTTAGAAAGTAATCCTTAATCCTAGAATTCTGAAATTTTGGTGTTTATTATCTAAAACTCAGGAATAAAGTAGATTCACATGTGGTAGACTTTGCTATTTGAACTTCCAACCAAATTCAGGAATTAAGACAGTTACACACTACTTCTGTATTTTGTGTGAAGAAAATTATATTAGGGTAAAGGCTAAGCTGCTATAGAGAAACTCACAAATTTAGTGGTATGACAGTTCTGACATGAGTGGTCCCATGTCAGTGGAGCAGAACCACCTGTCTTTGAGTGATTCAGGAACTCAGATTACTTTCATCTTGTTCCTGTACCCATGCCAGGGCCTCAGGGAATTGTCTGCATGTGCATGGAACATGCAGACCAATTTCTCTTTTTTTCCATTAGTTACACCAGCTGCAGTGTGAGCAAAAAACCCGGAACCTGTCATCCCAGCTACAAACTGGAAGAGACCTGAAAGATGAAGTAATTGTCAATTACTCTCATCCTCACATCAGGTAAGGCAGCAAAATGATTTGTATTGGAGGTTATTAACTGTCCCTTTAAAAAAGACATTATAAGGCTGACCTTTCTAATATAATTATAATGTTAGGTGATGATTTACGTCTCTGAACTACATTAACAATTCTATCCCAAAGCCTTTGTTATAGTCAGGAAAATGATACACTTTAAAAGAAGGGGAAAGGTACTCAAGGTGTGAATTTATATGAGGCCAACATGGAAGAAGAAAGCTGGATGTGATAGGATGCATTTTATTTTTCTGCTGCTCTTGGCTGTGGCTCTATTACCTTGGGAAATATGGTTCCTATAGTACAATAGGTTCTAAGTTCCAGTCCTTTTCCTGACTTTTGACTGTAGGTGTGGGTTAGGTCACTTAATGATATTAAACTTGAGTGTTCATATCAGCAAAAGGAGGATAATTGTAGTGCCTTCTTCACTGAGTTGTGGTGAGGCTTTGGTCAGATAAGCATTGAAAGTGCTAGCAAAGTGTGGCATGTGGTAAATACTTTATAGTTATTACCTCCATTTTCGTTATAATTGTCAGAATTATCCTCATGGTATTCCTCAGCAGCCGATACGTTCATTCTCTTCCCAGCTGAGGGCCCAATCCAGATTTGTTGCTCCTCTTCTGACAGAATTTGTATATTGTGTTAATTTGCCTTTAGGTTACTTCACCAAAGGATTGATCAGCTGGGAAATTCAGTCTGTAGGCTGTTGAAGAAGCAGGCTTTCAGACCCCAGCTGCCAGCCTATGAATCCCTGGTACAGGAGATCCACCACTATGTCACCAGCATCGCCAAGGCTGACGCTGTTCAGGATTTGCTCACAAGACTCCTGCAGGCCCTACTTACAGATGGGATGCGATCTGCCCAGGTGCCCCAGAGCCTTCTAAAAGAGGAGGCCTCTTGGCAGCAGTCGCACCACCAGTTCAGAAAGCGGCTGGGGGAGGAGTATGCCCTGTATCCAGACATCATAACCCCACTGCAGGCGTCCATCTTGCAGTTACAGCATGGTATGAGACTTGTGGCATCTGAAGTGCACACCTCACTCCACAGCAGTGTGATTTGTACAGACAGGCTGGGGGCCCTGGCCACAGCTTTGTTGGCTTTTCCATCAGTGGGTCCCACCTTCCCCACGTTCTATGCTCATGCGGATGCTTTGTGTTCGGTGAAGTCAGAGGAAGTTCTTCGAGGCCTTAGGAAGCTGATCATCAAACGTTTGGGAGGAAAGGAGCCAGAGAGCAAGGGCCAGCAATCTTGCCCCACCCGGGAACAGCTGCTAATGAATGCACTCCTTTACGTGCAGTCCCATATTCTGTGCAAGGGAGAGCTGGACCAGAGGGCCCTGCTGCTCTTCAGACACGTGTGCCAGGTAAGCTCATCTCTGGGTGCACAGCTGAGCAACAGGGTGGCCTGCAGAACAACAGGAGTACTTGGCAGGTACATTGTTCGGGAAGTGGGGATTCTTGTCTGTTCCTTTCTTTTCCCCATTTAATTACCAGGTTTGAGAGCCTTTGCTGCTCAATTTGTTTTTTTCCTCTCAATTTTTAAGAGTTTTTAAAAAAACAATTAGTAATGCCAGCTTCTCACGTGCGTTAGTTTTTTTGTCACTGAGATTCGGTACCATCATCCACAACTTAAAGGAAACAAGGTTTTATTTGACTCATAATGGTTCGGGGGATTTAGTCTGTGGTCAGCTGGCAGAAACATCATGGTGGGGAGGGGCTTGGTGGAGCAAAGCTGCTCAGTTCATGGGAACCAGGTAGCAGGAGAATAGTGCCAGAGAGTAAGGGATGAAGGACCAGCCACAGGCTCATACACCAGTCCTTCATGACCCACCTAGACATATCCAGAAATGTGCTCCACCAATGCCCCCGGCAGATCCCACAGCCAGTAAGGTTGATACTCCATCCTAACCACCACATCTCAGAGCTTGTCAACTTCACACCCAACACATCCTGTTAAACTACACTTAGTCTCCCAATAAAGACAATAGCAAGTAAATAGTCCCACTAAACATAATACATCTATCCTGTCTGCAGCTAGAAATACTACTGGCCCTTAACCAAAGCGTCAACTCTTGCAGCATTTTTTTAAATGTCCAAATTAAGTCTCTTCTGAAACTCACAGCAAACTTTTAGCTGTGAACCTCTGTAAAAGCCAAAAACAAGTTACATAATCCCAAGGTACAGTGGCACAGGGTAAACATTCCCATTCTAAAAGGGAGGTACAGGGGAATAGAAAAGAATAATAGGACCAAAGCAAGACTGAAACCCAGGGTACATGGTGAGGTATGGCTTCTAGATGGCTTGGGCAACCCAATTCCATGGTCTTGCTAGTTGCAGCACACATGGCCTTTCTCTCGAGCTGGCTCCACTCAAGGTTGCAGCTCTCCTTGGCAGATCTTGCACCTTCCTGGCATCTCTGACTTGCTGGGGTCTCCATTGGACCTTTGGCTTCATTCCCACAGCTTCACCCATTGTCTTCTCAGGGGTTCCTTCCCTGGCATCCCTTGAAACATGGCCGCAGCAGCCTCGAGTGCCTGGATAGCTGACCCCAATGAAATGAGTTCCTGGGGAACCAGTTCCTTAGACGTCCTTTCTCAAGCAGGGAAGTCAGGGCTTTCTTCTCGAATGAAAGTTTTATACTTTCTATACCCCAAGCCTGCTATGCAGATGATCTTCCTGATTCTTGAGATGCCCTCAAGTCATCTTCTTGTTCATGTACAAAGAACTTTGGAGGAATGCTAATCTCTTCAGCAGCCGTACCTCCTTTGGCCCTAGATTTACACATAATTTGTTCTGGGCAAAATTTTTTTAAGTTCTTTAAATTTTTTGATCTTCTTTTTACTTCTGATTCTCACTGTAAATTTGGTGAAAACCAACCAGGAGTATCCATGCCACAGCCTGAATGTCGAGCTGCTTTGAAATTTCATCCATCGGATCAGGTAATTCCTCAACCTAAGTCTGTCTCCTGCAGAGTCTCAGGATATGGGCAAGATAAAGACAAATTTTCTCCCAGAGTGTAATACACATTGCCTCTAATCCAACTCCCATTGGCATCCTTTTTCCCAGCTGAAACTTCCTGAGACTGGCCTATACTTCCTGCATTCCTATGAATATTCTGGTCTTCTGAGCTCCAACCAGAGTCATCCTTCATGATCTATTTGCAGCATTCTAGGTCCTCTCGATCCTGCTTTTCCAAGTCTTTCCAAGCTGCAAATCACTTTCAAAAGCTTTTAAACCACATGGTCAGGTATAGTTATATCAGTGACTCCATTTCTCTGATACAAATTTTCTGTATTCACTTTTCTGTCATGGGGACAAAATACCTGACACCTAATAAAGCTTAAAGAAGAAGAGGTTTAATTTGGTTTATAGTTTCAGGAGGTTCCTTTCGTGGTGGGCTGGCTGCAAGGCAGAAGGGTTTGGTGGAGCAGAGCTGCCCAGATCATGGCCTCCAAGAAGCAGGGCAGGGGAACAGGGCCAGAGAGAAAGGAGCAAGGACGAGACATAAAGATTTCAGAATCATGCCTGTATGACGCACTCAAGTATACCCAGAAGTGCGCTTTACCAGTTCCCCAGGGCAGATCCCAAAGCTAGTCAGGTTGACACTCACCCTAAACATCACACTTGCGAAATGCGCTGCAAACATTTTCTGCTACCTTGTCAGTTATATTTCAACTTCTTTGATTTTGTCAATAATTGTATCAGCTTTGATCAAAATTAAGAAAGTAACTTAGTTATTTTTCAGTTTATACCTTTTGCCAACTTGGGGACCTAAAATCATAGAGGCAGTAGAGAATTCAAGATTTGTTTATGGTAAAGTATAGTCTACTTTTGCCTTGGTGATACTTTCAAATCACCCACCTCTGCTCTAGCCCAGTGTTTCCTTTCCTGAGCTCTGGGCCAGCTTCTGGAGGTAACTGCCAAGTGCAGTCTCAGTTGCATCCCCAATCCAACTAATCCTAAGTTTGTTCTTGGCACAAAGTGCCAGGCAGAAAGTTCCCCTTAATTTAAGTAGATGTTTAACAAAGGGGTGTCTTAAAGAAACTGGTTGCTGAAGGTACATAGAAGGAAAACAGCACATTTATGTAGAAATTAGGTTCTTAAATATTAGCTTTTATTTGTTTTGGAGTCAAGGTACTTCCATTTTCATGAGGAACTAAGAGCAAATCTTGCCTATATTCATTTTGAGTGCCTTCTGCATGTGTGCCTTTTCAGGAGATTATCAATGAGTGGGATGAACAGGAACGTGTAGCCCAAGAGAAGGTGGAGCAGGAAAGCAGCCTGTACAGATATAAGACCAGGAGCTCCCAGACAGCCTTGAGTGAGGAGGAGGAAGAAGAACGGGAATTCAGAAAACAGTTTCCAGTGCATGAAAAGGTAGGGTGGTGATATCAGAGTTTTCTTTGGGAATTAATTTGCCCGTTACTGAATGGCTCTGTAGTCTTTTTAATATATCTCAATGCATATGTCATTTTCTTATGGTTCATGCTTCTTTTCTGTTTCCTTTTAAGATGATTACAACCAGATTCTAAATTTTAAAAGTTTAATTTTATTTATAGGACTTTGCAGATATTTTGGTAGAACCAACACTAGAAGAGAAAAAAGGAACTTCAGATGGGCAAGAAGAAGAAGCAGCCACAGACCCAGCTCTCCTCTCCCAAAGTTCAATGCAAGCAGTGATGTTGATACACCAGCAGTTGTGCCTCAACTTCGCTCGGTCCCTGTGGTATCAGCAGCAGACTGTGCCATCACATGAGACAAAGCACTACCTCAGCCTGTTTCTGTCTTGCTATCAGACTGGGGCATCTCTTGTGACACATTTCTACCCCCTGATGGGTATGGCATTTAATTTTGTTGTACTCATGGAGAATCAAAACAAATAGATGTGATCACTATTTCAGAAACAATTAAAATAATGAGTTTTCCATTTTCATTTAATTCTTTATTGATCATTTCCTTAGCTTAGAATTTGATAATTTTAAAAATGATTTAAAATTGTACAGTAAGACGGATTTTCATTGCTGGAGTCATCTCAGGTGAAGGTTATAGACTTCATTTACACAGTCTTTACCTTAATATTATTTTCACTTTTCCTTTAATAGCCTTAGTGTTTTTCTAATAAAATCATGTATTCTGAGGAGCAACCTGGGGACTCGCAAATTGATCTGTCAAAATCTGATTTGATAGCAGTTGGTGTGATGCAGTTTCCTGTGTGACCATATGATTATCTTATGCAAGTAGAAAGACAGCTTTAAATTTTCTTTCTACTTACAATAGCTATAAGAACTGGGAATGTGAACACATTAATTGAAACTCTGTACTTTCTTGTTTATACCTAGGCATGTCTGACTTCCTACCTATAAAGTATATATACCAAAAACGTGAGAGAGCTTGTGGTATGGGGTCACAGTTTTGTAGGCCAATTGTTGCTTTGGGGGAGAATACTATTGAAATACCCACTTCATTAGTGCCTGTTAGTTCATCGTTTCAGACATCTTTGTAATTTGTTGTTAAATCACTCTGACCATGTTCTTTTTAACTTCACAGGAGTGGAGCTAAATGACCAACTCTTGGGCAGCCAACTTTTGGCCTGCACCCTCTCCCACAACACTCTTTCTGGGGAAGCAATGTCAGACCTTATGGTGAAGCCTACTGGGCCCTATGATTTCTACCAGCACCCCAATGTGCCAGAAGCACGACAGTGTCAACCTGTGCTTCAGGGTTTCTCAGAGGCTGTCAGTCATTTGCTGCAGGATTGGCCAGAACACCCTGCTCTTGAGCAGGTAGGGCAGCCACGTGGGAAGGGATAAACTACTCACCGGCATCCAATCACTGTGGATGTGCCCTCATGTCACTTCCAGGAGCGTTCTCTTCTGCATTTGTATGTATAAACAAAACTTTAGAGAACCTCAATTCAGCGCTGGAGATTTGGCTCAAAATTTTATTTCAGTTGCTCTCCATATACTGTGTTGC
This sequence comes from Hystrix cristata, assembly GCA_004026905.1. Lineage (NCBI taxonomy): Eukaryota > Metazoa > Chordata > Mammalia > Rodentia > Hystricidae > Hystrix > Hystrix cristata. The sequence continues at coordinate 85,937 of PVJO010002108.1, read as the reverse complement.
TGTCTATATAGAAAGCATTTTCTTATGTATTAGAAGTAACCCTTGGTTATTTAAGATTGACGGTTTCTTACTCAGACATTGCTCTGATCTTTAGCCACCTCTATAGTAACACTCAGTACAGAGAATGAGTTGTCATCTTGTCAGACTCAGTCTTATTTCCAGAGTGATGCAGCTAATGAAGTTTATTTTGGATCCATATCCAAGATATCCTGGAAGTTTTCATTCAGTTTTCAAAACTGAAAGTAAAACTTGCTGCCAGGACTCTTTGGTACTGAATAACTTTTGAGTCATTGATATTTCTGCTGAGATGCCCAATTCTTTTTTTCTATAGCTACTGGTTATAATGGACAGAATTCGTAGTTTCCCACTTTCCAGTCCCATCTCAAAGTTCCTAAATGGCTTAGAGATCCTTCTGGCAAAGGCACAGGTAAGATGATTCCCTCTTTTCCTTACTTAAGGTTGTAATAATTGACAAAAGATTTGTCTTGTGGCACCTTTGTTGTTAGAGGGACCAGAAAGTTTCAGTTTGCGTTGGAGAAGGGTAAATATCCTTGGTTTTTCTGGCAAGGGCTGGGTAAGATCAGTCCAAGTGAAACATTGCTCCCATGGTAGGGGTGAGTTGCCTCACTCAGTTTTTTTTTGAGACTTGTCTCACTCGGCGTGATATCCACCAGTACTGAGGGATTACTGTGCCAGGACATCCAGCAGGCCATCACTCTGACTGAGTGCTTACCCATGTTATCTTCCTCTGTTCCCTCACAGCCACTGAGGTGGCTGGTACCTCCCCATTTGATGAGAAATGGCCACTTTGTTCATGGTCAGATCTTTAACAGCAGGAATTCGGACTCTTAATCTACAAACCCAGTGATTTCTTTTTTTTTAACCTGCCTGTAACCTTGGCCCTGCTAGAGTTCTGCAAGGTGACCAGAAAGAATTTAAAGCTGGATATACTCCTGAACTTCTCGCAGTTGCTTATAAAAGTGCTTAAGGACCCACTAGTCTTTTCAAGGAAAGTCCAAGATGTTATTGGGAGAGGAATTAATTAAGGGGTTTAACAATGGCCATGTGAATTCTATCTTTGTTTCTTTAGGATTGGGAGGAGAATGCAAGTCGGGCTTTGTCTCTGCAGAAACATCTAGACTTGGTCAGTCAGATGATCATTCGTTGGCGCAAACTGGAACTAAAGTGAGTGACTTTCTGTCCTCCTGAACTTATTGTCTGTTGGTAGTTTGAGTTTCTTCAGGGTTTATTTCATTTAGCTGTTAGAGAATGTGTTCTTTAACTATGAATTGTGGATTTTAAAGCAAGACATTAAAATGACCTTACACACCTTCAGTTTTGATGCAGCAAACAGGGTGGTTTCTCCATCTCTGTTTATGAGGCTAGTGAGCATATTGCTTTGGCTTCTGTGATTGAGGCATTTAAAATAGGTTTGCCTAAGTGTCTACATGGCCCCTTACTTCATGTTTCAGCTGCTGGTCCATGAGTTTGGACAATACCATGAAACGCCACACTGAGAAATCCACCAAGCACTGGTTCTCCATCTATCAGATGCTTGAAAAGCACATGCAAGAACAAACAGAGAATCATGAAGGTAATGGCTGGCAGGATCTGCCTACTTGTTTAGAGGTTTCAAGCTAATTTTGAGTACTGCAAAATGTTGGATTTATCTGCTCCTGTTTTTCCTGTCATTGCTGCTTTCACCCAGGAGGTATCATTTGACTTCATATTTCTCAGAGCTTAGCCAAGAAAGGTGTGTACATAGTCTTACTGAGAGAGTAAGAAAAGTCAGGTTCAAGTGACTTACCCAAGTCTGGAGAACCAGTCATGATAAAGTTGTATTCTTCTCAGTGTCCACAAGATAAGTCAAAATGAAAGTTTCCTTTTCGGTAGGTAGTAGTTACCATGCTTAAGTGTTTCGTACTTAAAGCAAGCACCTTATAATTCAGTTTGATAATTTGCTGTAAGTACATTTAGTATATACTTTGTATACAGCTATTACTTTTAATTCAGTCAAGGATCCTTGCTTCAAAGCTTCACTTTAATTGTGATTTGTACCTAAATGGCCAACCCTTGGTGGTAGACTGAATGCATTTAGAGATATGGAGTGATAGCTGAAGGTCCATACATGTTTTCCTCTTTGAATTTCTCAAGATGACAAACAGATGACCCTGATGTTGCTGGTTAGCACGTTACAAGCATTTATTGAAGGATCCTCTCTGGGAGAATTTCATGTGCGACTTCAGATGTTACTGGTTTTCCATTGTCATGTTTTGCTGATGCCACAAGTTGAAGGAAAGGGTGAGGAATTTTTTTTTTTTCCTTTTCTTCTTAAACTGCACTATTAAGTGGGCTGTGCTTTGAATTTTCCACATGAGGTGTTGTTGCACCTCACATTTATAAAAAGACACGTCTAATCATTTTTAATGTGATTCACATTAGAAACAGAAAAGAACATTCAAAATATAGGCTGATTATAAATGAACCACTGACTAGTGGACTCTGGCAGAAGTAAACTGACAAATGAGGCTCTTAGGAACTGGCGTGTGAGGCAGCACATCCTTCTATCTAGACATGGTATGTTTCCTATAAAGCGATGCTTGATCCAGGCCATTATGTTCTTTGATCTAGTGAGAGTACTGGCATGGATAGAGGACCTGTACATAAAACTGCTACTGTCAGTTACTGTCCTTTGGCCACAGCAGGCTTTGGATAAAACTCACTACAAAGTGACTGTTAACTACACATGATGGAGCAGTTGAAGTGAACCTCTTAATATGCCATCCTTTAAAATAGGTGCAGTGTTTTTGGTTTTGTAAGATTCAGAGAAAGAATTTGAAATAGCGATTTTATCAGAAACTCCATATACATCATCTCTAAGAACAAAAGTGCAACAAAAAATGTGCTCTAAGTTGAAATGAAAAATAGGATAGTGTTGACAGCCTGCCTTTCTGGGAACTGCTAAGCTCGGACAGACTCCTTAAAAATTAATCTACTTGGGAAAAATGCTGTAACCTCATGGTGTAAAGAATAATGAGAAAGAATCATCACTGACATGTGAAGCCCACAGGTGGCACGGCTAGCAAAGACAGCAAGTGTTTTGTTTTTCTTCCCTTTTCATTTCTTTCAGATTCACTTTGCAGTGTTCTGTGGAATTTGTACCATTACTACAAGCAATTCTTTGACCAGGTCCAGGCCAAAATTGTGGAACTTCGCTCCCCCCTAGAGAAAGAACTTAAAGTAAGATAAACAGTTGTCATGATCACCCTTGGGAGAACAAAATCAGAATATTCTTTTGTTTCGATTCTCTTCTTTTGTTCGTTTAACAACAAGGCAGGGACTAGGGGAGTAGAGGCAAGCATTGCTGCTCCTAGGTAGGATGACAAAATTGACCTTGTGTGGTATTCGCTCCACTGCTGACCTGACCAAGCACGTGAAGGGTCAGTGGAGAAGCCCCTGCCGGAGGTTCCTTGGAGGACTGCCACCAGAATCTGTTTGTGTTCCCCTGGTCTTACCTAGGCTCTTGGTCCCTCTCAGAGATGTGGCATATTGTTTGGGTTCATACACTTTTGAAGTTCCGCTGTGTGGAAAGAAAGGCCCTCTTTTTGACATTTTCGGTGGCTGTGAAACCAATTCTGGGATAAGGGACATGACTGGCTCAGTGGTTTCTAAGGTGGAATACATGTCAAATGACCTATTGATTATAGCACTACTCTTATTAACTGCATTGTGACAAATATGTGATTCCCCTTTTAGACCTAACGTTACTTGTTCCACTTAGTCCTGTGTGTGGGATGGCGGGGGCTCTGGTCCTTAGCAAACAGGCGATCTAACAGGAAACAGAATGACACCAGCTTCATAAACTGATTCTTGAGCCTCATTTGTCTTTCAGGAATTTGTTAAGATATCAAAGTGGAATGATGTCAGCTTCTGGTCCATTAAGCAGTCTGTGGAAAAGACACATAGGTAATTTATTTTTTAAAACTGAGTGTGACCAAAACTCATAATTTTATATTGTATGGTACAAGGCTGTATTGTTACCATGGCCTGACTTAATACAACTGCCTTGAACTTCTATAAAAGTTCACTAGATTGTTTTGGTGTGGCTTTCCTACACGACCTCAGGTGCCCATAGTAAAGTCTTCCTGCAGGAAGAATGGGTGTGTCTTGAGACAAAGCAGGCTGTATGGTCTATGGTCTAGAAGAACTGGTCTCTGTCAGTCACTAGCTGTTTTTTTTATATACATATATTTTTTTTAATTAACATGATATCCATTTATTAGCTCACAATTCTGTATTGAATTGAAGACCTCTATTATTTTTAAATTTTTTATTAGTACTTGTTTGCAGTGCATTATGATTACATTCATTGTGGGGAGTTGGTACATGTACGTAACGCATCTTAATTCTTTTTACATTCCATGTATCCCCTTCCTCCCCTCTTCCATCTTTTAGTCTCCTTCCCATTTATAAAATAGCTATTTCTCTTGAGTAAAGCAACCTACCATTCCTTGCTCCAGTATTCTAGAAATACTTGCCATATTTTTCTCTTAAAGAAAAAATGATTATGAATATTGAAGGAGATCATTGTATACAAAAAGTACAGGATATAAAGTTACATGTATATGCATTGTAATTTTTGAAAATATATTTCTTTAGTTTTCAACCACATTTCTCTTATTTTTATTACTATCTGTGGTCAGGACCCTTTTTAAATTCATGAAGAAGTTTGAAGCTGCCCTAAGTGAACCCTGCCGGTCATCCTTGGTGGAGAGTGATATGGAGGAACAGCCTGACTTTTTACCCAGGCCAACAGATGAAGCCACGAATGAGACATCTCCCATTCAGAGTCTGAACATGGCACTGAGGGAGACGTTGCTAACCTGGCCGCCACCTGGGCAGGTACTAGCTTGAGGGATAGTGTATGCTTTTTCCCAACTAGTCATATTGGGATCCGTGTTTTATAAGGGAACATTTGAAGCAACAGTTTAGGAATGTGCTGTTGAAGCTGTCTGTGGGCTACCATGTGTGGAAACTGCTGCACAGGAGGCTGCACAGGACTGTGTGCAGTGTATGCTGGTTCTTAGGGGTTGCTGATTCTTGCAGTGTAAATATTCCCATCATAGCTATGTAGGTGGCTTGTGGAATTCCTGAAAGTTTGACAGAGATCTTGAGTGAGCAGCTCTGTTATAGGATGGCTAGTCATGCTTCTTGCCCTTGGATTGGGAAGCATTCTTCAGGAGAGTAGTCATTTTTGGCTTCATACTTGACTTTTTACCTAGTGGTTCATGGAGTTAGTGATGAAGGTCACTGAGCTATTTTAATATTTTACTAGTTCAAAAAATGTCGTAGAAACTGAGCATATAGCCATAATGTGTCTATACAGATACCACATGACTGCCAAATTCTTTTCTTTTGAGTGCATTCACCAGCGTACTACTGCTATCATTCTAGTCAAAAATAGATTTGCTAATGACAGTAACATAGGAATTTCAGGGATTCCTCAGGAAAAAAAATAATGAAAATATACCCCAACATGAAAGCTCTAATATCTCCGTACCTAATATTTGAACTGTTAATTAGGAATTGGAGGGGAGAGAGATGGTAGTTTGCCTTGCTGTGTGATAAGCCGTGTGGCTTGAACACCTCAGGGGCAGCAGTTTTATTATTCATTCTGTTGTGTTCATAGGTCAAAACCAGAGTCTTCCTGTGAGTAGCATAGAAAGCCTTGATGGTGGTGGGGTGTGTCACAGTGATCTCATACAAAACAGTAATGCAATTTCCTAAATATTCATAGTATACGCCCATTTTAACTGTGGTGCTACATTTGTTGTGAGATTTCTGAGATTGTGATAATTTTGTATTTATTGAACTAGGGTCTTGGGTATATAGCACTTAAATTTAGTGCTTACCCAGGTTAAAATTACTGTCATTTTTAGACTAACCACTACTCTGTCTTATAGGCCACAATTCCAGAGCAGTGTCTGAATGCTGCTCCTTACTCTGTGGAAGGGGAGCTTCTGCGTCGATTGCCAAAGCTCATGAAACGAATGAGGAAGATGTGCCTTTCCTTCATAAAAGAGAGTCCTTTGCCTCACCTAGTGGAGGGCCTCGATCAGTTCACTGGTGGGTGACGATTTTCCTCAGTGATTCAGGAGGACTGGGAGTTGGTAACTTTGTCCTATTTTACATCTTACGTACCGTTAAACAGTTAATTGAATAAGGATACAGGCTTAAAAAGGAGCAGAGCCAAACATAGGAGCCCACTGAGAATACGTAGAATATCCTCATTTTCATCATTGTCCTTGATGTAAACTAGTGACAGGTTACCCTATCTTTTTTTTTTACATAGTTTTGCAACACTGTCCAGGCTGTTCTTGAACTGGCTCAAGAGATACTCCTATCTGTAGCACACCCTTACTCCCAACCTGGACATTTTCTCTAATAGCCTTGCCTCTACCCCAGTTCTTGTTGGCCAGCAGCATGGGTAAAGGGGTAAAGGGGCACAGAGTGAATTTCTCAGAGTCCTTAGACTATCCCCTGCTCATTTGTCTCACTTGATTCAGAAGGAGGATTCATCCACAGTCACCATCTTTTTGCTTTCTTCTCTTCAGAGAGGTGTAGCATTTTCATTTTCCTGGTTGTCCTTCCTCTGGGCAGTAAGAAAAGATGAGAACCAAGATCTGTTTTGTAGTATAACAGAGGAATCCAGATCTTAATACATTGTTTGGGCCTTTGGTGGCTTTTTACCTACCACCTCCGTCATCCCTGTCACAGTGAGGCTGGCCTGTTTTTAATGAGGCTACTGTCAGATGTGAGGGAGCGCTTGATTTTTGCAATTTAAATAGGATAATAGTCTACTATCCGTCGCTTAAGGTGACTAGTCCCTGAGCCCAAGGACGAGGATGGGTGGAATAGACATCCATGTGCATCTCGTGGAAGGGGGCACACTCTTTGTAATGTATAGGATTTTTTCTGCTACCATCCTATAGTGTAAGAAGTGTAGTACACTGGTCCTTACCTGGTGATTGCTTGTATTTGTCTGCTATGCTGCCTTAGGCAGAATACAACAGATCTGCTAGCTTAAACAACATAAATTTATTGTGTCACATTTTCAGAAACCAGAGTCCAAGGTCAGCATCCAGTAGGGTTGGTTTGTTCTGAGGGTTCCCTCCTTGGTTTGCAGATGGCCACCTTCCTGTTGTATCCTCCCATGGTTACTCTTTGGTCTGTGTGTTCCATTCTGTGTTCTGATCTCTTAAGGACTCCAATCACATTGGGTTAGGGCACACCCTCATTTTACATTAATTACCTTTCTAGAGATCCTGTTTCCAAATGTAGTCCCATTCTGAGGTATGGAGGCTAGGACTTTAACATAGGAATTTTGTGGAGGTGGGCACAGTATAGCTGTAACATTGCCTGTGGCAAGTTGGCAGTACACATGTATATTCAGGAAGGTAGCATGGTGCTAGAGAAGAACTTGAGTTTTCAAGTTGAGTAGGCCAGTCGAAGTTCTGATTCAGCCGCTTGTTAGCTGAATGGCCTTTAGAAGTGGTTAGACTTCTCTGAGCCTTTCTTTTTAAAGTCTGTAAACTGGAACTACAAATAAGTGCTTCTGAGGTTTCGCATATAATAAGAGCATTTACTAAGCGTTAGCTACAGGGTAGGAATGTAATACATATGGTATTCATCAGAAATTTCCCTCAGGTGATTAAAATTCCTAGTATAATACACTGTACATTGTTCATGTTTAATAAGTCCTTTTTTGATGGATTGATTGTCAAAGCCCTAAATAAAAAAAACCCACCAATTTTTTGGTTATTATGAAGAGGTACAAAATCCTAGGTACTCTTTTATTTTTTTGTTTCATTCAGCTTGACCAGTTCACTTCAAGCACATATTGAGCATTTACCAAATGCTGGGGACTGTGTTAAATACGCAGATACAGAGATAGTACCTGGTCCTCACTGCTACGAAAGTCCTAGGTATTAAGTGACATGGACACATTCATGACCTGGCATTTTCATGTTTCCCCCTCAGGTGAAGTGATTTCCTCCATAAGTGAGCTGCAGAGCCTAAAAGTGGAGCCATCTGCAGAGAAAGAGAAGCAGCGGTCAGAAGCCAAGCACATTCTCATGCAGAAGCAGCGAGCTTTATCAGACCTCTTTAAACACCTTGCAAAAACTGGTAAGGTTTTTACCTGAAGCATGAAATACAATCACCAGCTTCTGGGGAGAGAAAAACAGTGGGTGATTTGGGGGGGAAACTGAAGAGACTGAAAAACACAGTGGCAAGCAAGGTTTGAAATGTTATCCCAAGAGTTCTCATATGCAGAACAATGCTGTGATGAACTACTGATTCCTAAATACTTGTGATTTTGAAATGAGGTTTCCCAGATTCTGTATTTTTCATTTTTATCACCATGTGTTGTACAGCATCCACCCTTCCAGTGTAGAAGAAACAATGATCTCAAACTTTACTGAGCCCAAGTCACCTCGGAATCTTGTTAAAGTGTAGGTGTTATCTTGTTCCCGAGGGGCAGGCCATGAGTCTGCCTTTCCACAAGCTGGGTTTTGCTGTTCACAGACTTCACTTTGAGTGGCAGGGGTAACGGGGACATATTCTTTCTCCCCAAATTTCTTTGCTTAAATGAATGCTCTTTCCTAGGCTTGTCATACCGCAAGGGTCTCACCTGGGCCCGTTCAAAAAATCCACAAGAGTTGCTTCATCTTCACCCATTAGATCTCCGGAGAGCACTGTCCATAGTCAGCAGCACTCAAGAGGCTGATTCTAGGTTGGTTGGTTGGTACATTTTTCTCATTACAAATGGAGTAAGTCATTTAAGCTTCCCTACCCTCAAGCACCAAAAGGAGGATGGCAGTGCCTCTCCAGCAGAGTTGTGAAGATTGAAGACACCATTTATAAAAGTACTTGGCTCAGGACCTGGCACCTGGTAAACATTCAGAAAGTATTAGTTTTTAACCGGGCATGGTGGCACATGCCTGTAATTTCAGCACTCAGGAGGCTGAGGCAGGAGGATTGCCATGAGTTCATGTTAGGCCTGGACTATATAATGAGTTCAAAGCCAGCCTGAAATGCATAGTGCCACCTTGTCTCAAAAAAATAAAAAAAATAAATAAAAAACAGAAAATACTAGTTTTCTTTTTTTTTTTTTTTCCTTTCTCCTTCTTCTATTGACTTTTCCTGTTCTTGATCTTTTTGTTTTGTTTTTGTGGTGCTGGGGACTGAACCTAGGACATGGTAAGCATGTGCTTTACCATTGAACAACATCCCCAGCCTGTGTTCTCTTTTTCTGGTCCTTTGGTTTTCCTGAGGTTTACTCACTTGATTTCATTGTATGGGTGCAAGGCTGAAAGAGTGGCCACATTATTTTGTTTGTTTTGGGGTTTTTTTTGAGACAGAGTATCACTATGTAGTTAAGGCTGGCCTTGAACTCACAGCAGTCCTCTTCCCTCAGCCTCCTGAGTTCTGGGAATACAGGTGTGCACCACCACACCTGGCTTTGGCCACATTTTTTGCTGCCTCTCATATATCTAGCTTCTGATAATATTCTTGAATTCGAGAGTCCATAAAGGTTTGAGACAAAGCTATGAATATATGAATATGTATATATATGAATATATGAATAACCACAGAGGTTGGTTGTTGTAAATGATACTTTTTTTTTTTTTGGTAAATAATACTTTGCATGTGTTTTATTTGTTCAGTATCCCTGAGAGGGCTTTAAATTTGAATCATACAGCATTATAAAAAAAGGACATTTTACACCAGCATCCTAGACTTTTGGTTTTTCAGGATAATTTGCCAAGTGGGCTTGTGTTTCCATTTGGTCAACAATTTACTGTAGCTGAGTCGTGGCTCTCCTTTTGACAAGACATGTACTTTCCAATTTACTTTAGTTCTCAGCCACTCCTGTGACTTCTCTCACGTTGAGGTCAGCTATCACTGCCATGTATCATTCTGTCCTTAGCAATTTATATTGTCTGCCTAACCCTGCTAAGCATCAGAATTTATGACTCCTAGCTTCCACTGCCAGAATAGTCATAGAGATTTAATTGAGGAGACCTTATTGTCATTATAATTTATTTCCCCATGATACTTCCAGTGCTCATTATACAGTACATCCTTTGACTAAAGCAACGAGTACCTCATTGTATGAATCCTCAAAGAAATACATTTATATAGACTGTTGACTTTTGGTTGTGATCAGATATACCAATCTCTGAGTCTTTAGGATTGGGGATAGGAGATTGGTTTTAATAAAATAAATCATTGTTTATTTCTTTTCAGGCTGCTTGCAGAAATTGTGTCTTCGTGGGATGGGTGCCAGAAGTATTTTTATCGTTCTCTTGCACGGCACACCAGGCTTAATGCAGCCCTAGCAACTCCTGCCAAGGTAGAATGAAAGAACATAAGAATTGCAGGAGCCCAGGGAAAACTCCTATTCATTATATCCCAGAGCAGCATTCTCAGACCTTGTCAGGTGATAACAACCCATTAGTAGAAGTGACTGAGCTTTGTTGCAGGACATCATTAAACTTAAAATATAATAATTTTATTGTAAATCATAAAGCATCTCATAATAAGTTCTATTATATACACTTAGCAGGACCAGCTGTGTAAGAAAAATTATGCAAGAAAAACTTCCTATTGAGAATGCCATCTTAATCTTTTTCCATTGTGAATTAAGACCATTCATATCTATTTTTTATGTTAAATCTAGTTCCTACTGCTAGAATCTCAGTGATGTATGGAAGTGTAACCTGAGAACTGCTGCTCAGAAAAGATGAATGCATTGTCTCTAAACACACCCACAGCTTAGGACTCTGCCCCACAGCGTGTTACATGAAACAGCTTTCTGGTTGAGCCTCCATGGGAGGTTTTTGCCATTAGCACCGTCAGCATGGTTTTCTTTCTCCCTCTGCCAGGAGATGGGTGTGGGGAACATTGAGAGGTGTAAAGGGTTCTCAGCACATTTGATGAAGATACTCATCCGACAGCGGCGCTCCCTGACAGCACTGACTGAGCAGTGGATCCTCCTCAGGTATCAGCTGATGAGTTCAGTTGGTAGCTCAAATTAGTAGGTACTATGTAGGTCACCTCAGATTTGCTGCACATGATGGGAAGAATAGAACCTGCTGTCACCTGTGAAATGAGTTTGAGACAGAATTTGAGGCCAAAGAGCCAGAAGGGGTTTCTCTTGGCTCTGCTGCTTGGGTGTAGTTTTGGTGGAACTAAGGATTGAACCCAGGGTCTTCGTATTGAACTGTATCCCTAGCCCTTTTTTATTTAGAGAAGGCTCTCACTAAGTTGCCCAGGCTGGACTCAAACTTGTGCTCCTCCTGCCTCAGCCTCCATAATTCTGGGATTACAGGCATGTGCCACCACGCCCAGCTTTCTGCTTGGTTTTGCAGTTACATCTCTGACTCCCCTGCTGCCCCTTGCTGTGACCATACCTCTGGAGAGAATGCAGCCTGGGGAGTGATTACAGGCCTGAGTCAGACACCAGAGATTGTCAAGGGTGAACTATGCTCAGATCTAGAATGAGGCTGAAAGTAACTGTGGCCTGATAGACAGGTTATGTTCATTGTGTCAGGTGTCCTAGTCTCTGGGCACAGATCAGACTTGAGTCCGCGCCTCTTAGTCTTTTGGGATCACCAGCTGACAGCTTGCTGAGCTATACACAGGGTTCCTCGGTGAAAACAGGAAGACTGTCATCATATCATTTAATGGATTCTGGGCTGAGAGGTAGTAGTTCCAGACTGTATTCACTTTGGCTTCAGCCAATATTTGCTGCATTTATTAGGATTTGTTTAGCAAAGTATAAGATTTACTAGGTGATAGATCATTTAAATCACAGCAGTGGTGAGATTATGTGGGCTCTACGGGTCAGATGATATGACATGAGTTCTGATATCTCTCTTAAAACACTAAAGGTTGTGTTTAAGTACTCGGGAGGCATTTGAACAGACGTCTTACCTATTTTCTTACCTATTTGGAGGATTCCTATATGTGTGTATGTGTGTGTCTAGTGCTGGGGATCAAACCCGGGGCTTCATACATACTGGGCAAGCACTCTGCTACTAAGCTACGACCCCAGCCCTTCCTCCTTCTTAACTATATAGAAAAGCCCACACTTCTTCAGAAGCTACAAAAAAATTTACTGTTAAAAACGTGATGACATGGTTGAAGATGCCATTGCGTTTTCCAATGCGTTTCTCTGCACAGGAACCTTCTCAGCTGTGTGCAGGAGATCCACAGGAGGCTGACGGGGCCCCCAGTCTACCCTGTGGCCTTCCCACCTCAGGATGGTATGCAGCAGTGGACAGAGCGGCTACAGCATCTGGCCATGCAGAGCCAGATCCTGCTTGAGCAGCTTTCCTGGCTCTTCCAGTGCTGTCCCAGTGCAGGGGTGGCTGCAGGCCATGATCAAGCTCCAGTGCAGGGCCAGCCTTCCACCCTCCACGTGGAAAGACTGGAACTCATCAACGGACAATGGTCTGGAGCAGTGCCAGATACAGTTCCTTCTGATGTGGGCTACCCATCACCAGTACCTGGGATTCAACTGCCCTCTGGTTGCCGGATGCGTAAACAGGACCAGCTTTGGCATGAGTCGACTTCGAGGGTAACAGAGATGCTGAAAACCATTAGAACAGTGAAAACCGATGTTGACAAAATTAGGCAGCAGTCTTGTGAGACTCTCTTTCATTCTTGGTAAGTGTCTCTATATTTACTGTTCCTTTGTGTGCTTGAGTACTCATTCAGTATTTAGTTCTCAGATAAAATTATGAAAAAAAATTGTGCTTCAGTCTGCCACTGTTCAGTGGGACCTGCATGGCACTTTGTGTCAAATGTCTTGCTATAAACCTTCAGATACCAGTTTTAATCTATATACAGTGTAGTGGTTCAAGGGAGGGAGGGAAGGGTGTGAGAGAGAGAGAGAGAGAGACAGAGAGAGACAGAGAGAGAGAGAGAGAGAGTGTGTGTGTGTGTGTGTGTGTGTGTGTGTGTGTGTAGCACTCCTTAATTGTGGCATTTCTGTTGCAGGAAAGAATTTGAAGTTTGCTTTTCTGGCTTCAGTTGCCTGTCCCAGGTGTCAGCTCATTTGCAAGGCCTAGAATCCTTATTCATTGTTCCAGGAATAGAGGTTGAGCAAACAGACCCACAGATGGCATTAGTTGAAAGCCTGGAATATGTAAAAGGCGAAATAGATAAAGCCATGGATGACTTTACTACTTGGAAAGCACATCTGCTCACTTCAAACAGCCAAGAAGGTAAGGACTATTGATAAAGAAATAAAAGCCCATCATAGAAATGATGTCTTGTAGATTTAAGTCTAGATTATGTTTTGGTCTTGTACCTACCTGGGGTCCTAAGGCAGGGAAGTGTGGTTAGAATCCACAGTTCCCCGTTTCCCTCATTGGTTTGAATGCCTGGGGCCATCTAGTCGCATACTTAGGAGCACGTGTGTAGGAGGGCAGCAGAGGCTTACTTTGTGTGTACCAGCTTTCCCTTAGGCTGAAAGCTTGGGGCCAGTATGTGGGCTGAGATACACACACCATCTTAATTTATTTTCATTTTGGGGGGCATTCTTTTTTTCAAATTGTTTAATATAGAATGATAAACTTATAGGTTTATTTAGGCAAAGAATGTGTCTTAAACAGTCTTGCCTCCAGCCCTGTTGATAATTTGGGTCACTAAACAGTAAGTGCTTACCTGGTGACCAGTTGTTAAAATAACAAATGAGTATTAATGATTTCCAGAGCCGCTGAAGATAGTGATTGGTGTTTTCTGTTTGTTTTGTACCACCTTTCTTACCAGAAAACCAAATGTTGGATGAAAGCTTTGTGGAAGATTTTTCAGAGCAAATGGAAATGGCCATCCGGGCTATTCTTTGTGCTATCCAGAACTTAGCAGAAAGAAACAGTAAAAAAGCAGAGGAGAGTGCTGCCCAAAAAAGACCACAAGAAGAGGAGGGTATGTTTAAAATCAGATACAAACTAGTTTTGTAGTTAATTTATTTCTGTAACTAAATAGTTGAGAATAGATGTTAGAAATAGAAGACTGCATGAATAGAGATGGATAGGGTTATTTTCTATTGCTCATCATGTTATTTTTTGTGAATGAAAGCGGGAGCAGGCTTTGAAAGACTGCAACCAGGACATTTAACAAAACTCTTAGAGGATGACATCTGGGCTGATGTGAGCACCTTGCATGTACAGAAAATAATTTCTACTATTTCTGAGCTACTGGAGAGACTAAAATCATATGGAGAAGATGGCACAGCATCAAAGCACATGGTAATCAGCTGCTTTTTACAAACTTCTTGCTTTTGAGAGTCGATTAAGCAAAGGCAGAATGGCCCTCATCTCATTCCATGTGGAGAATCCCAAAGCAGGCCTCGGAATCATTAAGAATTTGGTCTATTTATAGATATAAACATCACTGACAAGTTTTAAGAAGAGCTTAGGGTTTGCTAAGGGTTACAACTGTGAGTTACTTAGGTGCAAAGTAAACAATGCAGAGTGGCAGTTATTTTAGGATTCCTTCATATCCCAGTTATGTACTCCCAGGTATTTGATGATAATGGGGAATGTTGCTGCTATCAAGGAGCCTCGATAGGCATCCTCTGAAAACCCCATTCTCTTCACAGTAAGCCAAAGAGTTAAGTTGTAGTGTCTGTATTTAGTCCAGAGAGGTAACTTATTTTGTAGGACATTAATCAATGTAGGTTATTCTTAGCATTGATTTCATTCCAGCTTTGATTTCCCAGCAGAATTTATTTATAAATATTTTATTAAAAACACTGTACACTAAGTGAGACTAAAGTAACTGAGCTTTTAAGTGTACTTTTGTGAGTGTTTGTGCATATAAGCAAGGAATCTGAGTTATGAGAGGGGGTTGATAAAAACACATGACACTATTAGTAACATTCAGCACATTTATAAAGTTGTACAGCCATAGCCACTAGTTCCAGAATGGTACTATGACCCCCAAAGAACAGTAGTGTCAATAGGCCTTTTGGTTTGTCCTGTCTCCAGCTCTTCAGCCAGTCCTGTCGCCTCCTGGGGCGCCTGGTGCCCTTGCTTGCCACCTTCTCAGACGTTGTCCTCTTCTTCTTGGCCATGTCATTGGCAACTCACCGGAGCACTGCAAAGCTGCTTTCTGTGCTTGCCCAGGTCTTTACAGCGCTTGCCCAGAAGGTAAGGACTCTTCACATGCAACAGCAGGGTTGTTCATATCCCTCAGATATTCATATCCCTCAGTGTTGGGTATGATGGACTTTTATCTTAGACTGTCACAAATAGTAGGTGATTTGCTCTCCCTGTAAGTTTTTAGGGCTTCGTTTGGTACCTGTTTGTTCATGTAGGTTCTCAGAAATTGCAGACCACCCACATTGAATTCCTAGACTACAGATGCAGACTAAAGGTCACTGCTTCCTGCCAACACACCCTTTCCTCCCTTGCCCCCAATTTGAATTTCTTGAGCTTGACCTGTGGGATAAATGCTTATGGCTATTTTCTTTGAGCTATTTATATTTGATTATGATTAAATAACAAAGGAGCACTTGTTATCAGGAGGAGGGTTCTTTAGTAAGGAAGTCACTAATTCATTCAGCCATGTACTCCACTGTGAAAAGCACGAAGGATGTAGAGATTATAGACCCCACCCTTGGAATTCAAGGGGCAGGAGACAGTGAATTCTAAAAGACACAGCATGGCATGGCAGGTCCAGTCATAGTGCTGTGCAATTCTTGGACTCTGAGTTCATCACATAACCTCTCCAGAACTTACTTCCTTCCTATGTAAAATGAGATTTGCCTACAATTGCTAGCATTTTTGTGAGAACTGTCTTCAAATGTGTATGTAAGTTGTTTTGTTTCTTTAGTATTCTGAGTTAATTTTTTTCCCAAACAAGTTCAATGCAAATCAGATTCATTTGTAGGAGACAGTGAATTTATAAACTGAAGATGGGGTCTGGGCTTCATAAAACTGAAGATGGGTTCTTGTAAACACTCAAATTCTTAGTTTAGTCTGAAATACTGCAGTTAAAAAGTGGGAGGCAAGCTCAGTGCCTCATGTCTGAGGATAAATACATGTACATCTGTTGAATTATAAGTGAGTGAGTGATTCTTAGGTTTGTACCTGCTCTATAAGCCATCAGAGACAAGACAAGGGTGCCTTGACATCTAGGTCAGTGCATTCATCCATTTGCACAGCTGCCCTCATCTGACAGGCTCTTGAACAACTTTGGCTCCTCAGGCCTGGGTGCTGGGTGAGCATCAGAGCATGGGAATAATTGCAATATGATGCTGTGGGGGGGCCTAGAGGCTGTCCCAGTGGAGTCACTGAAGTGATGTGCCCTGAGAAGGCCCTTTGAATCTTACTCTTCTGACTGTGTCCAAACACAGTTCTTTTAATGTAGCTCAGTGGAAAAATAAATAAGTTAAAATGCATTTTCCAGTCCACTTTCTGTAAATGTACTTAAAGTGAGTTTTTTAAGTGTCCACATTTTACTCATGTCTTTCCTGAGTAGTGCTGAGGGAACTTGAAAGTAGGTTAGACACAGTGCTTCAAAAATAGATTTAGATTATAATTAAAGTTAATCCACAGAAAGCCATTTCTGTGTAATGAAGTCACAATCAATGTTTGTTAATTTGGATCAAGGTTAATCCTTGTTAATTGACAGCTTACTTTTTAGTACATTTTCATCCTTAGATTGACAAATATCTTGATCTCATGTTTTTTCTCTTTACTTTCATATACTCCTTTTTCTATTTACTTTTGTCTCACAGGCTAGTAGTTTTTCCTTTCAGACTGTTTTTGGACATGAAACAGTTCTGTTAACCCTTCACAATTGTTAGTAGGTCTTACTATGTTGTTCTCTCTAGACCCCGTTCTGTCCTGCCTCAGTGATTTTCTCCTCAGTATCTTCCTTTTAATATATTTCATTCAAATTTTCGTATGGGCAGAGTGACAGATTGCCCTATGCTAGAGGCCTCCACAGAGTCAACTGCCTTACAACTGGTCACTAAGGAGGAAAAAAGAATGTCTGAGGTCTACTGTACTTGCAGCAGGTTTACAATAACTAGAAAAATAAACACTTGTTTGATTTTTATTTTCCCTGTGTCAGGACTGTAAGCACTTTTTAAAATTGCATTTGTGCCTAAGCCTTCACTCCATTTTTTCCTCAAGGGATTTTGCTTGCCCAAAGAATTTATGGAAGATTCATCAGGAGAGGGAGCAACCGAATTCCACGACTATGAGGGAGGTGGAATTGGAGAAGGCGAGGGCATGAAGGATATGAGTGATAAGATAGAAAGTGAAGAACAGGTATGTTTGCAGATGTATGTAATAGTATTCAGATTACAAAAGCTGACTCGCCTTCCCTTTTCTTTTCAGCATCTAAGTTATACATATAAATGGTTTGTAGAAGGTTAATGGTTTTCACTCTGATCTGTGGATCCTGAAGAGATATTGAAGTTTGGGCAGTTGGTATAAATAAAAAGCCTGAAAGCCACAGGAAGGACTTTTGCAACGCAGTCATCGATTACAGCTATAATCTTGGAGGGAATGGCTTATAGTTTGTTTTTCAACAGGGAGACATTTGCTCATGATTCTACGGAATATTTTTGGTAGTACTTCTTTTAAGGATAAAAAACTTGGATATTGGGGCTGGGGATTTAGCTCAGTAGTTAGAGTGCTTGCCTACCAAGCACAAGGCCCTGAGTTCAATCCCCAGCACCAAAAAAAAAAAGCTTGGCTATTATAATTGCATTAAACAACAATGCCAACCTTTACTATTAATCGATTTTTGTTATTGTATGTCTTTAAAACATGTTAAAATTTTAAACTCCATCTCTTCCTCTGATTGGAATCAGGAATGCTTTTTTCAATATTCAAATGCTATGACTATGATGATTGTTGCATTCCCTTTTAAAATGCTCATCTCATCTGGGACAAGTCTTAGTTACTTTCCTGTTTGGTGGGACATAATTCCTGATAGCCACAATTTAAAGGAAGAGAGGTTTATTTAGGCTGACAATTTAGACGCTTTGGCTCTTGCGTGGTTGGTGGCATGGTAGAAGGGCCTGAGTGGAGGAAAGCGCCTCACATCATGGCATTCTGGAAGTCTTGAGAGTGAAGGAGGAACTGGGGAGAAAGCTAAACCCTCCCAGGCCATGTCCTGTATGACCTGTTTCCTCAGACCAGACCCTGCCTCCCAACAGCAAGGCAGCTATACCACCCCATAACCAATCAGCTTCCAACTGCACACGAGGCTTTGGGAACCATTTTAGATCTAAACCGTAATAGTGCATTACTCATTTAGATTAATTAACCCTAAGTTAACTTCTTTTATCACTTATATTCTAAAGTCTAAATCAGATCATAAATTTGTATTTAAGGCTCTGGTTACAGCTATTAAAAATAACCAGTTCCAATTAATAGCTGTTTTTCTTAAAAAAAAAAAAAAAATTCTGGTTCCCTCTCTTCCTTGGCAGGGAAAACTACAGAGAAATTAAAAACCAAGAGGGCAGTGTTAGTGTTTATATGCTGGAATTCTCCCTTTGTTTATTTGGCTCTTCTATATTTCTGACTTAATCATACTACTTTTCTAAATGAAATTAAATTTTTTAAAAGGTGAACGCTTAATAGACAAGTACAATCCAAAACAAACCTTACATGGGATAAAAAGCTACCAAAAAGTTGGCAGTATTTGCTAAATTTTAAATTGCATATATTCTTTGACCCAGTATCCCATGTTTCAGTAAGGGTCAAAGATAAGTAAGTACATGAGTGCATGTGTATGTTTATACACGGATGTTCATTATATAATGGTGAAAATTGTGAATTATTTAAATTATGGTACCATTAAGGAAAAATGGACAGTTATATTCACAGTGGGGGGAACCCTGTTGTCTTTCAGAGATCAAAGTGACTATCTTAGTTACTTGTCTCATTTCTGAGACAAAATACTTGACCCCCACAGTTAAAGGAGGGAAGGCTTATTTCGCTCAGCTCCCAGTTGGTGGAGGTTTCGGTACATAGCTGGCTCCAAGAAAGGGTGATGTGGCAGACGAGCATCGCAGAGGAGAAACAGCTCATGGCAGGTGGAAAACAGCAAAAGCAGCAAGCAAGGGAAATTTTCTGCCCCTTTTATATTCTATCTAGGCTACCAGGATTAGGGTGGTAACCAAGCCAATCAGTGGACTGATTTAATGATCACATACCCTTAATCGCAGCACCTTTAATCCTATTGCACCTGAATCAGTCACACTTTAGAACCAGCCACTTCTGAAAAACCCCACCTATGACTACATGAGGCTTTGGAGAGACTCTCCATACAAGCCATAATAGTGATAAAACTAGATATGAAAGATTTGGATAACAATAGAATTTTTTTTAATCTTAGAAAAATATATTCTTTTAACATATCTTTGGAATTTTTAAAGTTTTTTTTAAACTCTTCTGAAGAAAACTTGAACAAAATTCCATATTCTCTCATCACAGAAGTAGTAATGTGAAAGTTAACTTGAGAAATTAAAACAAGGTTTTTATAAATTACTGCATGTGGCTATTAGTTTTTTTTTCCTCTCCTCAGAATACTTCTACACCGTTACCCTTGACACTTACAGAACTAAAGTAAATCTTAGTAAAGTTAAAACTTTTGTTTATGTTTTCTGTAATGCTTTTCGATACAGGTAGAAGATTCATTTCAGAAGGGTCAAGAAAAGGACAAAGAAGAACCAGACTCAAAATCTGATATTAAGGGTGAGGATAATGCCATTGAGATGTCAGAGGACTTCGAAGGGAAAATGCATGATGGGGTGCTTGAAGAACAAGGTATGAGATCATTTGTTACTTTGGTCTTTTTTCTTTTTTTGGTGCTAGGGATCGAACTCAGGGCCTTGTGCTTGTGAGGCAAGCACTCTAGCCACTGAGCTAAATCCCTACCTCCTCTTTAGTCTTATTTTTGAAAGCATAAATTACAGGTTCTTAATAAGCCTATTGCAGTCTCTTGAAAAACTTTGGTTCTCTGTATAACTGCATGTGATGAGCTCAGCAACTTTGCATACTGTCACCATCCCATTGAGGCAGGAGTTCTGCAGACTCTTCTCTAGTAAACTGAGACCCTGACTGACATCCTTGCTGCCTCATGTTAACCCCGCCAGCACGGCAGTACCTTACTGGGGAGAACCCCGAAAGGGCATGTTTCCATCTCGAGAGAGTGACTGTCAGCCTGACACAAGTTGTTCTGGATACTTTTTTAAAAATGAAATTTCCCCCTAATTATAAATATAACTGACATTTGTTGGACTGAAAATGTAGGAAAGAAATAAGACCCTTTAGGCCCACCACTCAAGCCACTTAATAAATTCTGATGTAGTTTTTCCATTTATGGCACATATGTATATACTCAAAGACCATATAGAGTTCTGTAGTCTGTTTTCATTTAACATCTTAAAAACATTTCCCTTATTAAAAATTATTTCAGAATATGATTCCTTATGGCACACCATCGTCTGTCATTAGTACCATGATTAAGCGCTTGCCCTAAGTTTCTGACTAATCCTTAGTTTGAGATACAGCATCTTACTCCAAGCAAAGATCTTGCAGAAATGAATGCAGACAGTAAAAGGGAAGAATATTTTGGCTCACAGTTTGTAGGTTTCAGTCCACAGTAAGCTGGCTCTCAGGCGGGTTGGTGTGGTAGAGGAGAAAGGGCTGATTGGCATGGTGGCAAGAAGCACAGAGCAATCAGGGAGGAAAGAAGAGATAGACTCTTTCAGGCCACGCTCCCAGTGGCCCACTTCCTTCAACCAGGCCTCACCTCCCAACATCATGTTTACCTATAAATTCATCAGTGGATTAGTTCGCTGATGAGTATCACGCCCCCCCATGATCCAGTCACCTCCCCAAAACCCCACTTCTGAGCACATGAGGCTTTGGGGGGATAATCTAGATATAAACCACAACAAAGAGAGTGTGTGTGGACCTCTAGGGTCCGTGAACCGGGGGCACAGTGGCGTTGCAGAAAAAAGAGAGACAGGACAGCGGGGCACAGGGGGCCAGAGAGGAAAGACTCTAAGGCAGATTTTATTTCTTCAGTGAAAACTTATATAGGGCAGGGTAAGTGCAATACATGGCAATTCTTTAAACTAAACAGAACCGAATGGAATGTGTAGGTAATCTATCATTAAGTCAGTGGGCCAGGAACAAAACTATAAGGTTGTAAACGATAAACTATTTGTTCAGCGTACTGAGATCTTATCGAGACTGCATAACAGTTTACAAACCTCAGGTGGGAAAGATAAGACCTCTACAAGGCGCCTGCTGTTTCGGACAATGTCCCCTCTCCCGGGCTCCCTAGGGTCACCTTTGACCCTGCGGCTGTGAGCTTTCTCAACTGCCTCAGGATATTCCTAAGAGCACAAAGGACAAGCCCTCGACAGGGCTCCCGAGAGTATCTTACAAGTGTGCTTGCCTATTAAGCACAAGGATATAACCACTGGCAAAAGAGATGTTGAGCAAAGACAGAGACAGGAAAATTCTGATTAATTGATTTAGTGCTGATTTTAGATGTTTGATAAAAACATAGAAATTAGTATTTTGGAGATGGGAGGGGGTGGCTCAGAAATCACCTAATGCTACCCATCACTCCATGGGTCTGAAACTAAAGCCCAGTGAAGTTGAAGAGTCCCATAATGGATGTTCCCCCAACCCCAGACCCTGATACCATGAGAGCATTCTTCTTACTGTTTATTCACACATTTTAGTCTTATTCCTCTGGTATGCAAAATATAGCAGAACTACTTCACACAGAACTGGAGTAAATCCCACATGGGACCTTTGCCAAGAAGTGGCTGTGTACCTTTTATATACACAGAGGACTGGGTCACTTTGGGGATCTGCCTAACTAAACTCAGTGCCTTACCTTCCAGAAGAAGATGATAAATCAGATAGTGAGGGCAGAGAACTGGATAAACAGATGGGTGATCTCAATGGTGAGGAAGCTGACAAACTAGATGAGAGGCTTTGGGGTGATGATGATGAAGATGATGAAGAGGAAGAAAACAATAAAACTGAGGAAACGGGACCAGGAATGGATGAGGTAATTAAAAGATATCCTGATCCCCAAAGTCCATGGGCTGAGAGAGGAGATAATCTTCCTACCACCTGGCATTTACTGTTCTTCCTTTTCCTTCTTCTGTTTCTTCCTTGCTCCTTTTCCTTTTTTTTTCTAATTTCATTGACTGTAGGCAGAGCTAAAAGAGTAGCCTGATGTGAGTTGTCCCATGTTTTTTGGGGAAGGGAAGTTAAGATTCAGTACAGATTCTGAAAACCGATTCTCTCATTGGTTATTGAATTTCTGTAGCTCCCATTTTTGGAGAATTCCAGGGCTGGGTATAACATGCAGTTACGGAGTGTGGTGCATCTAATAATCACACCCACCATTCAAATACTTGTTATTTTGGGGTTTTTTTTTGGTGCTGGCGATTGAACTCAGGGCCTTGTGCTTGCTAGGCAAGCACTCTAACCACTGAGCTAAATCTGCAGCCCCGTAGTTGTTACTCTTTGCAGGTCATGGATATTTCTATGGGGTACACCTAATAGGCAGAAGTTGTCTATGTCTAAGGGCTACACTAGGCAGAGTTAATTCATGCAGAAGCAGTTTCTTGGATTGATTATGATGAACTTATTTTTCCTACTTTGACCTGTAGGAAGAGTCTGAACTTGTTGCTAAAGATGACATCTTGGATGCTGGGAACTTGGACAAAGATAGAAACCAGCAAAATAATAAAGAAGAAAAAGAAACAGCGGAATCTGATGATGATGGACAAGGCCAAGACAAAATTAATGAACAAATAGATGAGGTAATAAGGATTTTAAACTGCTCTACTTTCCTGTCTCAAGAACAGGGCCCCTGCTTTGCACAGTTTTTGGAGTGTTCCAGGACAGTTTTTTCCCCTAGTCATTGATTTCTCTTCTATTGCTTTATAAAAGAAATGTGCAACAGAAGCTCTTAAATGGACATAAGATAGCTACTGGTTACTGATCAGGAGGTATGCATGCTGTTTGGACTTGTGCTGGTAGTTCGGAAGGTAAAACTTGTGGTCCTTTATTTGCATAGTTTCTTCTTTGAGATTAAAGTAACACCGGGCCTATTATCCTTGCAGAACCAAACAGAAGGTGAAATTTGAAATTCTAACACAAAAGGCCTAAAGATATTAGGATACTAAAGTATGCTGGTAATAATTTTAGGGAAGAAAGACATGGTATTCTTTTGGTGTGGTATAAATACTTAGAGCTAATTTTACTTATTTTTTTTTAAGTTTTTACTCTGTGTTGTTTTTTAATACAATACTGGTAATTCTCTCTGTTCTCCTTATTACCCTGAAGAGGGAATATGATGAGAACGAGGTGGACCCTTACCATGGCAATCAGGAAAAGCTGCCAGAACCTGAGGCCTTGGACCTTCCAGATAACTTGAACCTTGACAGTGAAGATAGGAATGGTAGCGAGGACTCAGACAACGAAGAAGCAGAAGGTAAGTCTTTCAGAAACCCAAAGAAGTCATTAATAATGAGCCTTCTGTCCAGAGAGCTAGTCAGGTGTCACAGCCAGCTCATTTGTATTGTTCGGTTAGCTCAGTCCCAATTTGAGAAAACTGTTTGCTTTTCTGTAGTGTTTCTCCTGTGAGTAGTAGACCTACAGCTCCTAATCTAGCAGATGTTTCTCACTATTGATACTTCCTGTCCTATATTTTGGCATTGCTGTACCCTGGTGGTGTATCACGACACACAACTCCATCTCTCCAAAACTATTACTGTGTTTCCACCAAGTGGGTTGATGTCAACACTATGCAGTCTTGGTGTATACCCAAGCTGAATAGTTTTTTCAGGAAAATGATGATTCAGTTATTGATTGTTATGTGTTTATTCTGAAATATGAAGTCATTAAAATGAGGAATGAGACTGAAGAATTCCAAGAAAACCCATGCACATGATAGTAATCAGTGCCTTTGTCATCAACTCTTCAATTGTAGTGACACTCTAGGGAGTGCTGTCTGGTGGAGAGCATTATGTCGGAACACCCCCCTCAACAATGAAGGGTCCCCATTCCTGCTGGTTAGTTAAGCAGATGGAGAGATGCATATTAGCATCACTCTGATTTGAATGAGTTAACATACTTAAAAAAGATATACACACACACACATATATATTGGAACAAAACTAGCAAGCTAAAAAAGAGTAAGAGGTATCATTTATATAAATACGCAATTTTGGAATCTAACCGAAGCCCTAGCATCAACAACGAAGCAAGCCTAAAATTAAAATCCACTGAGAGTGTAATAAGCTATGTACTTTGAAATATCCAGGCTCACTTAGGATATTGTGTACACGTACTAAGGGACAATTATCAGAAATTACTTGCAAATGAAATTAACCAATTTCTCAACCAAAGTGTAGAAAACCAAATCTCTTTTAATAAACAAAGTTTCTGCAAATAAGATTGCTTCCATTTGAATGTGAGGAATATTTTCTGTGTGTGATAAAGAATGACATCTACTAATAACAGCAGTGTTAGCTGAGCATTAAACTTTCATTTCATTTTCCTATTGGGGTTTTTCAGTTTATGATTTTTAAGTAGATTACTTTTAGTTTATTGAAATAACACCACTGAAATGATTGTGTGTAATGTGGAAGTATGGTTTAGAACAGGGGTGGGCAAACTTTTTCTATAAAATATAAGCTAAATATTTTAGGCTTTGCAGTCCATAAGCATGCTACTGCATATATTCACTTTCATAGTTGTGGTATAAAAGCAGTTGTAGACAGCACACACACAGGAGGTCAACACATAGGTGAGAGAATGCATGTGGCTGTGTTCCAGTAAAACTTCACTGACAGAAACATGTGGAAGGCCAGCTTTGGCCTCTGGGTTAGAGTCTGCCAATCCCTGGATTACAGGATAATAAATACTAGCATAACAACTTTCCAGTTTAAGAAATAATAAGTTTTTAAAATTCCAAGTTCCTTCTTTTTTGTTGGATCTACCCAGAAGAGAATCCATTGGAAATCAAAGAAAAATCAGTGGATACAGAAGAAGCAGGCCATGAAACTGAGGAAATGAACAAAGAGACTGAGGCTGACCAGAATGAAGGTGAAGGTCCACACCAGCCTGAGGAAAACCCCAGTGGGGATGACAGGGTAGAAGGGCAGGAGGAGATGGACACAGGGGCTGATGACCAGGACAAAGATACTGCCGAACACCATGAAGAAAACTCAGAGGAGCAGCAGCAATCTCTGGAGGAGGACAAGGAAGACACTGAGGAGCAAGGAGAAAATAGCATCCCTGTTGACCAAGGTCTCCAGGCCCAGGTATTAGGGGATGGCTTATCTTCAGGTACAAATGATAGGGAGTTGGGGATTTAGCTCAGTGGCAGAGCACTTGCTGAGCAAGTACAAGGCCCTGAGTTCGGTCCTCAGCATCCACATACTCCTGCCCAAAAAAGCAGGGAGAAAATGCTTTATTCCCAATTACATAGAATCTCTTTTAGAATACTTCACCAGGTGATACTGCAAAGGAGTTTTAAATTTCTGTTTAAAGATCCCGTACACAGAGTGGGGAACTACTTGCTGTACAGATTCCTACCTCATGTTCATCTCCCAGCACATTTAATGCTGTTTGATTTCTTTGCTGAAGCAGGAGGAAGGAGAGAAATCAGATACAGAGGAGCAGGTGCCAGAGCCTGCCGACCCGAAGGAACACGCATCCTTGGGGCAGACTGGTGCGGAGAATGTGCAGACCACACAGGCTGTGGAGCTGGCTGGGGCTGCACCTGAGAAGGAGCAGGGCAAAGAGGTGACCCATCTTCACTGCCTGGCATCACTGCCTCCCTCTTCCTGTCTGAAATCACATTTTCTTCAGCCATAGTTGGTTTATGTGTGATCTTGTATGTTACTGTTGATTTCTAAGAGGTTATCTCCTATTTTGGGAGAAAATGATTGTGATTGTGTGTGTGTGTGTGTGTGTGTGTGTGTGTGTGTGTTTATTTAGGTGCTGGGGATCAAACTCACAACCTTCTGCTTGTGAGGCAAGCACTCTAACCAGTGAGCTAAATAAAATCCCAGCCCCTGTATACATATTTTTATCAAAACAAACCTCAGAACATTTGCTACAGGCTTATTTAAGCAATACACTTAGTAAGGAAGAGTTCGTATTGATTCATAGTGTTTTTCAGAAAGCTGCTGAGGAAGATTTGAAATCAAACTTTATGCACCTGTGTGCCTCTAAAGGCCCTATAGTTTTCCTTGTACTTTGTTAGGCTTCTGAACACTTTCATTTAAACAGCAAAGCACAGTGTGTTCTGGTACGCCCAGAGTTCAGGTGCCATTTGTATTATTGAAACAGCACTGAATATCCAGAGGACTTGCTGATTAGCCTCTTTGAGGCCATTTACTCACCAGTAATACCAACTGTACTTCTTGTACCTCCCCCGCCATCACACATTAAGCACCTATTAGGTGCTAAGCATTTTCATTACTTCACCAAGTCCCTATTACTAGCCCTGAGATAGATGATACTGTTTTTGCTAGATTCTCCATTTTCTGTTTGAGCAAAATAAGCCTCAGCAAAACAACCTCAAGGGTGCTCGGCTGGTTGATGATGAAGTCTGGTTTCTAAGTGAGGTCTGTCTGCCCTTTTGGAGTAAGGTGTTAATGTTTTTGTAGACATTGAACCAGTCAGCCTTGCAGAGCACAGGCACCAAAGAGAGTAAGATCTGGGTCTTGACACTTGTGGTTTTTGGTCCCAAGTGGTCTTCAGCCATGGGCGAGTTCCAGAGCAGGCAGGTAGGTAGGGGTGAGTAGCTGGCTCTGAGATGAGCATACTGGCGAGAGAAATTACATTCTATGTGGCACAGTAACCAGTGTTTATAATAGCCTCTCCATCTCATTCTTATATGGTTTGAGTTTCCTAGGAACACGGGAGTGGAGCAGCAGATGCAAACCAGGCAGAAGGCCACGAATCCAACTTCATCGCCCGGTTGGCCTCCCAAAAACACACCAGGAAAAATACACAGGTTTCTGTTACTCTTCAACTAAACTTAGCTGAAATCTGCATATAGAAAAAGATGCTCTAAAATGTAGCTGAAAAAAAATCCCATACCACCAAGCTTTGCTACCCTACCAGACATGATGACGGCCTGACTGCGCAAGACCAGGACCACAGCCTTCTCCTAATGGAGACCTGTCACTGTGGTTTCTTCCTGTCACTCTCTCTCTTTTCCTGCGCCCGAGAGCCCAATGCTGTGTGTTCACTGCTGTCCAGCACAGCCAGTCTCACTTCTTTCACTGTTACTAGGTATTTTAAATGGGGAATACTTCATGCACATGAAATTACTGTATAAAAGCAAATCCCCTAAAAAGGCCACCTACAGGACCATTCCCAGAGCCAATTAATGCTACTAGTTTTATCATCTTTCAGAGATAAATTTCCTCGTATGTATGTGTCTGTGTACATATATATTTCTTTGCCTCTTTTCAGATGTAAAAATACATCATTGAGATTGTTTTGTATAAGTATATATAAGCCTCATTCTTTGTAATAGCTGCATTGAATTTCACTGTATGACTGTACCTAATTTACTATGGTTATTTTGAGTCTTTTATCATTACAAATTAGATTCTGATGAATTTCCTTGTTACTTCCCTCAGAGTTTTAAGAGGAAACCTGGGCAGGCTGATAATGAACGCTCAATGGGTGATCACAATGAGCATGTGCATAAGAGGCTGAGGACTGTGGATGACAGCCAGACAGAACAAGGACCATCCCAGCCTCACATCCAGGTGGAAGATGCAGATGCATTTGAGCACATTAAACAAGGCAGTGATACATACGACGCACAGACCTATGGTAAGATGTAGGGAAAGGCTGCTTTTGCTCAGTGCACTCTCTGAAATCTACTGCCATGTAACTATGGACTTAGCAGGCAAATTAAGAAGGAGAGGAGATATCTTGTTGAGCTATTTTTATTCTAAAAAGAAATACAGTTTGGTTTTGGTATCGAGGTACCCATAACCAGCTGTAAATGCTCAGGATTCCTGGGTATAAAGTAAGCCTTTTAATAGCCATATCCAAACCCATTGCTGATCTCAGGATTTCTTCTGGACATTTTCTCATGGTCACCTCCCAGGTAGGTCCCTGCAGTGGCAGGAGGTATAAACTTGAGTTGTGTGTTTTTACCCATAAGTGAAAAGGTGAGGGAAACAAATTCTCAGCACAGAAAGAATTCTAGTCCTCTTGGTGACTTAACTGCTTCACTCCTGATGTATAAAGTAGTGTTAAATACTATCTTCCTATAAAGATGGTATAAAAATGACTATCCTGCAGTAGATTAACTTTCACTTTCTGTCCATACTTTACTCATTTGAACTGAGAAGGACATTTATTGAAACTATGTATAATTGGTCCAGCTCCTCCCACAGACTGGAGTGAGGGCTGGTCCCTCCCCACCTCAGGCCATGTGTCAGCTTCTAATGGGGCAAGACCCTACTGTGGATCTTTGTCTTTGAATGTGTCACTCTAAGTGACCTGAAGGTGACCAGAATGGAACAGAGAATGGATTGCTACCCTGATCTAGTCACAGAGAGGAATACTATTCTGAAGCTTTGGCCCAGGGGTACTGTGCTAAGCTGTCCAGAAGTCCTGTCTGCACTTTAAACACAAGATACCATGTGATAATTGAGCTTTCGCTTTGTGTCAGAAACTTCTCTGAGCCTTTGCTGCACAATCGTGGAATTCCTCAGATAATCATGTGAGCTAGGATATGTCCTGTAGAGGTGAGCACACCAAGGCCAAAGAAATTTAACAATTTATCCAAGATTACAGTACTACTCTTTCATTGTTGGTTTGGGTTCCTTTTTTTAACATTTTAATTTTTTGTAACACTGGGAATTGAACCCAGGACCTTTGCACTGGGCTACTTCCTAGGCTCTTTTTCAGTTTTTTAAGACACTCTCACTAAATTGCCATGGCTGGCCTAAAACTTGTGATCTTCCTGCCTCAGCTTCCCATAGTGCTGGGATTACAAGTTGTGTCACCATGCGCAGCTCAAATACTCAAAACTTTTGATAAACTACACTTTACCTATAAGTTGATGACAAAGGATTTCTATTAGCTGTTCTGAGTCACGTGCCCAAACTACTTATCCTAGTTCATTTTGCAGTCATACTAGTGAAATCCCAGTTAAAACACTATTTCTGTGGTCACATGTATAGTTACATTGTGTCAGTTACCATCACCCACTCATTGCTTTGTTCTGCAAAAACCTAAGCTTTCTAATGTATGGGCACTTTTTGCAGATGTGGCCAGCAAGGAGCAACAACAGACTGCGAAAGAGTATGGCGGGGATCAGGAAGAGGAGGAGACAGAGGATGCCCTCATGGATGTGGAGGAGCAGGAAGAACTTAGAGCAGTAGACACAGAGCAGCTGAAGCCAGAGCAAGTCACATCAGGAACCACAGCAGCTTCCAGTAAGTCCTGCTAGTGACCAAACCCCTCTTGAACTGACTTAAAAGATGTCAGTTCTCTGGCCTGTAGCCTAGTCTGGTCTTTTCTGTTTCATGTTGTAATGTATGGCTCAGGTGATTACCTGAGCAAATAATAATTTGACCATATTTTGTTTGGGGTAGAAAGATGGAGGAGTGGAGTCAACAGGGTGCAGTTCTTTAGGGAGACCCCTAAAGTTGAATTTCCATCAAAATTCCATCAGTCTTTTTAAAAATATGTGGAAGAAAACAGAATAGTGTATTTACTGCAATTATGATGAGAATGTATACCCTTGATTATGGTGGTTATTAAAAGAAACAGAATGAGAAAATTGCAAATGTGAGAAGGTAACACGTTTGCATCTCATAGCCAACTGCATTAGTCAGCTGTTTGTCCCTGTGACAAATTACCTGACATAAACAACTTAAAAGGAAGAAAGCTTTATTTTGGCTCATGGTTCCTATTTAGGTTCATGGTCTGCGGGCCCTAAGGCAGAAACATGTGGCAGAGGAAAGCTGCTCGCATGGCAGTCCAGAAGCAGATAGAAATAGGAAGGGAGCCAGAGACAGAATATACCCTTCAAAGCCACAAGCCCCAGTGACCTACTTCATCCAGTTAGGCCCTACCTCCTACTGGTAATAAGCCCATTTAGCTAATTAATTTGCTAGTCAATTAATCTATTCAAAAAAGAGCCCTCATGATCGAATCATTTCCCAAAGCCTATCTGCTAACAACCAAACCTTTAACATAGTGTGTCTTTTGGGAGACATTTTTGATCCTACCTGTAACACTAACTAAATCTGTTACCAGGCAGTTTAAAGGGAGCATGCATACAGCAAATTATCAACTTTATCAGCAATTCAATAAATGCATATTCAGAAGCTTTTTCTGTTTGCTTCTGTCCTCTCAGGAATGTTAGACATTGTCCACTGCCCTGCCATTTACAGTAGCAAGAAAAACAAAGCTGTTGAGTTTACACGTCCCCAAATTCCAGTCCTGGCTCTGCCTTTTACTTTATGGGTTGATGCAAATTTTTTGGTTTTTCTTTGCTTCCTTTCCCCTACCTATAAGACAGAACAATGGTTATTTTTGTTTTAGTGCTGGATATTGGACCCTGGGGGCTCATGTCTGCTAGGAAAGCTCTCTACCAGAGAGCTATACCCTCAGCCTGATAGTTTCCATTTTTATCGAAGTTCTACATGCACATGACCAAAAGAAGCACAGCTTTATAAAACTGATTAAATAAAACTACAGCCTTCTTTATTTCTCCTCCCCAGAATAGTTGCCTTCAACATCAAGGTGAGGAGAGGGGAAATTAGAACTTGCAATGACTGTCTCAGAGAGCAGGAACACGTGGAAATGTGTTGAGTGAATGACTGTAATTCGATGCATTGTTAGGATGGGCAACAGTAATGTCTCTTTATGCTAATAACCTGATAATGAGACCATGTCCCTGTATGAAAATAGGCTTCGATGAGATGGACATGGAGACCGAAACTGTTAAAACAGCAGAAGAGCAGCAAGACCCCAAGACAGACAGATCCCTCAGGGAGACAGAAGATCAGAAACCAGAAAGAAGCCAAGATTCTACCATTCATACAGCCCATCAGTTCCTCATGGATACAATTTTCCAGGTACTAAAACTTTCACAAATTGTTGCTGTAATAATTGGCAAAATATAATTTTAGATTGTTTTCAGATCTTTGTCTTTAAAGCTTTATGGAACATCTGATTGTCTGGGGGTATCATGTGCTTATCAAATTTTCAAGAATATTATTGGTACAAATACTCTTGTTTTTGTTTTTGTTTTTGTTTTTATGCAGTGCTGGGGTTTGAACTCAGGGTCTGATGCAAGCTAGATGAGTCCTCTTCCAGTGAGCTATACCCCAGCCCACAAGTCTTTAAGCAGATGACACTGTTCAGACAGTTAATCCCAGGCTCACTGTCTCAGTTGAGTTCTTTTCCTCATTGCTGAGACGCAGTGCCCGACACCCACAAATTGAAAGAGGAAAGCTTTATTTTGGCTCACATTTTGGTCCAAGGCAGAATGGTGTGTGTATGGTGGAGGATTTATAAATGTCCAAAGGACAGCAAGGACGGACAGGAAGTAGCGCATAAAAGGGAGGTGCTGTTGAGGGAGATAAAGCCTCCCAGTAACTCACCTCTTGCAACAAGACCCCAACTCCTAACAGCAAGTCAGCTTCGAGTACCCATAATGCAGTCACATTTCAGAAGTTCTGTGCCTATAAATAATCACATGAAGCTTTAGAGGCACATCTTGATATGAACCATAACCTTGATATAAACCATAATAGTCACAGTGCCCTGACTTGTCTAGTGTGATGGGACCGGTCCTTGGCCTTCACATTCTGTTCTTAACTCTTCATGTAAGGAAACTTCGGGTCAATTAACAGTTCATGGTAGTTAAATAACAAGAATCTTAGCATAATGCCTACATTTAGAAAGAGCTCTTTAAGTTGTTTTGCCCTAATAGTTTGATTTAATGGCAGTATAAATTTGTCAGGAACCATTTTCATTAGTGAAAAATGGTGAGTTAAGATTTGGTTTTTGTTTGGCTGGGGTGGATTTATAAAGGTTGAAAGCATCCGTTAATCCATGTTGTCTCTCTGAGATGGAAAGCAGAAGAGTTGTCTGGCATCCTCTCATTGCACCATTACATTTGCTTAAGTTTTGACTCTCGGGCTTTTGACTGCATACATTGAGTTCATACTGCAGGGAGGAAGGCAGCTACCGATAATAAGTTGGTGATTCCAACATGGGCTCCCTATTATCTGTGGCTTTTTCTTCTTAGCCCTTTTTAAAAGACGTCAGTGAGCTAAGACAGGAGATGGAGAGACAGCTGGAAGCCTGGCAGCTACATGAATCTGGAAATGCTGAAGAAGTAAGTCACTGGGGTTTTCTTCATAAATACCCTTTTAAAGAAAGTAAACCACTACTTTGAATAAACTTGGTACCTGAAAAGTTACTATATGCCTATGTCCACCTAACTCAGATTTTGTCAATTAGGGAAGGACTTTTGAAAAAAGTAGATTCTATATGGACCCTAAAAATGAGTAACAGTTACGCAGTTAATGTGAGCACAGGTACAGTGTTAACGTACTTTTATTTTATGTAACTTTGTTTATCTATAGAACTATGAAACTGCATTGTAAGTATTGGTAAACCTATTTTCTGACTCCTTCAATTGACGTTAATAATACATGACTGGTTAACATGAGGAACACCACAGGGTTATATTTTTTTTTAGTAGTACATAATGTTTACATTCCTTGTGTGGAGTTTGTACATATGTATAACACATCCCACTTCCTTTTTTTCATCCCTTTTCTCTTCCCTCCATATCCTGATTCGCTTTCCCTTTGAGAATGAACTTCCTATTATCTTTTATTTTCCTCTTTATTGTTTCTCATGTAAGAGAAACAATGTGATTAGTATCTTTTTTTGTTTTTTGTTTTTTAGTATCTTTTTTTTTAACACACAGCCAACTCATTAGGTTCTTACCTCTAACTAGTTAACTTTGTGATAGGGACTGAGTATTACATGGAGAATGTAATTACAAACCAAAAGCCTAAGGCTATCCATTGCTTTTTACCTACTTTGCCACTAGATATATAAGTTTAGCTCCTTTAACTTCTGTTACTAGCTGTGTCTTGTGGTAAGAGACATGGCAGTGTTTGAAAAGCTGAGCAAGAGTCTATACTACACCCTCATGAGAACAGGCCACCAATTAATTGTTGGCTGTATTTGCCAGGAGTTTATATGTACATATTTTTATATCATCATCATTCCTACCACATGTGTATTACCTGAGGGATTTGTACTTGTCACTTTTACTTTTGAAACATGACTGAGAGCCCACAAATAAGTAGCTGCACCTGCTGGCACCAGAATTACTCATTCACATCTGCTCACACAGGTTACACTCTGAATGATGTAAATAAGCTACTGATTCAGATGGCCATAAATTCCAGTAATTACTGTCTTACTTCATTCTTTGAACTGTGGGTTCTGGTTTTGGTGGAAGAGCAGTTTGCTTATGGAAGCTTTGATATGCTTATTTGAAATGGTTTATGCAAGTTTTCTGCTACTTTCCTTCAGACCTTCATCTTGCTAGAGTGACTTGGTTGGCTTTAATATTCTTTTCTTTTTTTGGTGCTGGGGATCGAACTCAGGGCCTTGTGCTTGCTAGGCAAGTGCTCTACCACTTGAGCTCAATCCCCAGCCCTTGGCTTTGATATTCTAAGGTTATCTTTCATTTTTTGTCACTGTCCCAGGAGAAGGCTGCAGCCGAGCTGTGGCAGAGTTACCTGATCTTAACTGCACCGCTTTCACAACAGTT
Source organism: Hystrix cristata (assembly GCA_004026905.1). Taxonomy (NCBI): domain Eukaryota; kingdom Metazoa; phylum Chordata; class Mammalia; order Rodentia; family Hystricidae; genus Hystrix; species Hystrix cristata. The sequence goes on along the minus strand of PVJO010002108.1, from coordinate 52,001 downwards.
ATGTGAGCAACTTCGTCTCATATTAGAGCCCACCCAGGCAGCCAGACTGAAGTAAGTTTTTCCATTGGAAGCCCTCACTTACTTATAATGATGACAGTGTCATTTCTTCAGAGCTCAGCAGCGAGCCTTTTATGGCACGGCCTCTGGGTTGCCACTTTTCCATACAGGCACCACGGGCCATCCTTACCTGTTACCGCCACCACCAGGGTTCATGTGATACTCATCATGAAGGCAGTTTCCCATCTGCATTACTACTGAGTGGGGAAGTTTGCTGTTCTCTTATCTGCCCGTTTTGTTACTCATGTGGATCCTTCCAAAATGTGTCCACAGCTGTAGTATAGGATCAGAAAGGGAAAATTTGAGACTTTATATTCATTGTAAAATTTACTTGTAATTTTTTGTCTTAGGTTTTTTGGAAGGCCCTAGTTTTTATCAAGAGTAACACTTTATCGTGCCAGGTGACTAATTACTTGGTACTCTTAGTTTTGAAATATTATTAATGTGTTCTTGCCGTTTGGGTACATTTAATAGAGGAGACTATCGAACAGGGAAGCGACTGAACATGCGGAAGGTCATTCCATACATTGCCAGTCAGTTTCGGAAAGACAAGATTTGGCTTCGAAGGACCAAGCCCAGTAAATGCCAATATCAGATCTGTTTAGCTATTGATGACTCTTCTAGTATGGTAGACAACCATACCAAACAGGTAAGAAAGAGAAAAGTATGGCAGTTTGATGGACGATTAACACCAAACCACATTCCATAGGCCCTCTTTAAACGTTTTAAATATGATAAACATGTTAAGAGTTCAAAGGGGCAGTTATTTTGGTCCCTTACTGTCTTCTAAATTGTTTAAGTAAATCTGATTATTTTCCATATGTAAAAATTTGATTTTTAAAAATATATTCAGGATACATTTCATTTAGTCTGAAATTATTTACAGTGAGAAAGCTTAGGAGCCTGAATAGGATTACTTATGATGCCACTATTCTAGACACTGAGATGTCTGTCATTGTTTTGTTTTGTTTTGTTTTGTTTTTGTTTTTGGTACCGGGAATCAAACTCAGGGCCTCATGCTTGCAAGGCAAGCACTCTAACCACTGAGCTAAATCCCTGGCCCATGTCTGTTATTGTTTACACTGATGCTGTTATCCAGCATCAGCCTGTGAGCAACGTAAAATGTGTATGTTCGGCTGAAAAGACAGTAATATCTGGGTTCATACCTATGCTTTGCACTTACAACCATGTGACTTTGGGGCAATTTATTACTTTAAAAGTCTAGCAAAATTAACATAGTTTAGTGCTGCTTCAACTAATTTAAATTCTAAAATTGTGCTATCATTTATGCATGTGGTAGAAATTTTCTAAATCCTGTTCTACAAGTTTATTACAAGTTTTAATTGATTTTTAAACCTTGTTACCCATAAAAGTTTTTATGTAGTTTCCCCCCCTCGACAGGGAAAAATGTTAATTTATGGGGCCGTATGTCTCAAAATCACTTCTATTAGATGGCTTGTAGGGATTACCATTTGTACCAGTTTAATGGATTTTGTGCTTCAGCATCTGTGGTACTAAGGAGGACCCAAGACCACTGAAACCTCATCATCTTTGCCATACAAAAAAATGTTTTCTGTGAGAATCTTGATGTTAAAAAATGGCTGAGAGGCACTGGTTTAGAGGATTTCTAATTCCTTAGAATTTCTAGATTCTGATTCCCTTTCTCTTTCATAGCTTGCATTTGAGTCATTGGCTGTGATTGGAAATGCTCTAACCCTCCTGGAAGTGGGTCAAATTGCAGTATGCAGGTAGGATTGACTTTTAATCTCACTGGGCAAACCCTTTTCTCAGTTTGATCTCATGATAAAAAATAATTCCACCGTATTTGGTTTTTCTCCCCCAAGTTTTGGAGAGTCAGTAAAGCTGTTACACCCATTCCATGAGCAGTTCAATGATAATGCGGGGGCCCAGATTCTACGGCTCTGCAAGTTCCAACAAAAGAAAACCAAGATTGCTCAGGTATGCTGATGCATTCAAATGTTTTTTTCATAGTTATCTGCAAACTAATGTTGGATAGACATAATTTTTATGCCACTATCCCCACCCCCACAAAGTGTTCAGGACAAAATATTGACATGGACAGTCTTGTACCTCAGCTGGTGTACTGCTGTATCGGAATCTTCCTCTGTATCCTTTGTGTGACTTGCTTTTTCTCGGTTTCTCAAAGATCATCTGACTTGGCACCATTGATTGTCTGGCTCTCACCTCCCAGTACCCTGTCAGGTGTCAGGATCAAGGCCTTTCCCTCTCCCATTTAGACTAGAAAAGTAGTAAGATGAGATACAGTAGGGGATAATATTTTCTGCCCTTCTAGTTCCTGTTCCACCTTCTTTTATACTTGTTTTATTTTCTTGAGAGAAGACAGTCATTTTGTTAGTGGGTATTCATGTTATAGACTTCTTATACCTAGGGAAGTATTTCTTTCCTTTTAGGGTATATTGCAGAACACTAGTGGGGAGACAGCCAGTAACACATGTCTGTCTATGCTTGAAATGCTTGTATTCAAGGGCAGATGCTGTGCAATACAAGGATCATCCCTCCTTTATTCCAGGTGGATGAAAGGGAAGCCTGTTGCTTACTAACCCAAGCTAGTCACCTAGTAATCACTTCAGTATCAGAAGTCATTTGTTTTTATGACAACAGAAAGAGAAGCTTACCAGTTTTCTAATTATCTTTGTCTGGTTCAGTTTCTAGAGTCTGTAGCCAGCATGTTTGCAGTCGCTCACCATTTCTCACAAAAGATCAGTCCAGGTGAGCTGCATTTTTTTCTCTGTATCTGTTGCCATCATTTAAAGTATATGCTGCACAGGAAACAACAAATAGATGGAGGCCTATTAGGCACTGATGACATTTATTCTTTATTCACTTATGATTCATTCAGAAATTTCTACTGAACCCATGGTTCACTCACTGGTTATAAGCCTAATATAAGAATACTAATAGATTCTTAATGTGACAGATTGACTTCAGAGTTGTGAAAGAAAAGCACAAGGGGGGCTGGGGATTTAGCTCAGTGGTTAAAGTGCTTGCCTTGCAAACACAAGGACCCAAGTTCGATCCCCAGCACCCAAAAAAAAAAAACCAAAAAAAAAGAAAAGCACAAGGTTGTGGCATTCAACATAAAGACAGTTCTGGAAATGTTTTAGTAACAGAGAAGAACAATTCAAAAATCAGATAATCCAACCATAATTGATTTGGGATTTGAAACATAACATGTGCTTTTCAAAGTCTCTCAGTCCTGATGCTGTCATGCAGAAACATCCTCTGTGAAACAAGTCATTCACACCTAATTTGAGCCCACCTTCAAGCACTATAATCTTTAGCTAGAAACATGTAGCTGAAAGTTTTAAAACACTTTATTCACTGTCTTAGTTCCTTTCTATTTGTTTAAATGAGTCAATTTCAAGGATAATTAGGTACAAGGAATTGACACAAATCTTAAGGTGATAAGACAACTAAAATCTGGAATTACTATTTCTGACTTGGGCATTTCCTTCTGTTGGCCTACTCAACACTTGTCCATACAGTTCATAGTCATAAACATATGTTTTAATGTATATTAGTCTACAAGTAGAGCTGATCTACATTTGACATTCCTTGAAGCACTGTCATTTTGACAGAAGGTTACTATGTCTTGTCTCTAATCGATTTAATCAAAGGTTCCCTTTGTTCATACCCAAAATTCATCACTTTCACTGATGTTTGGTCTTAACAGTACAGAGAAAGCCTAAACTAATTTGTCATACTGTAGGTGGTTTTGAGTTGTTAGAAATGGATTTTCATTTTATTCCCTTTTTTCCCCTCTCATGTCTGATACAGAAACTGCACAACTTCTCCTAATAGTCTCTGATGGACGAGGCCTTTTCCTTGAGGGCAAAGAAAGAGTCCTGGCAGCAGTTCAGGCTGCCCAGAATGCTAACATCTTTGTCATTTTTGTTGTTTTGGACAGTCCCATTTCACGGGTGAGTGACTGCTAGAAGCCACGTTTTATGGAGATAGAGGTATTCCCTTCAACTTGTCCTGAAATACAGCTTAGGGGTGCTTTATCATATTGACAATTCGTAGGGTTCCAGGTATTCTACCAGGCACTATTCTTTGTGTAATAGTCACAATAACTCAGGGAGATAGGGAGTATTTTTCCCACTTCACAGTGAAGGACACTAATACAGAAATACAGGTAATGAGTAGGAGAGCCAAGACCCACACAGACTCCACAGTCTATCTTCCGGGTCATTGTTTCTTCTGTACACCAGCTATTCAGACTGGCCTTTCCATCCCCTCTCACCAGTCCTCAGGGCAGGGTGGTTCTATTTCTGAGGAGGCACTGTCCCTGCAGGCCACAGTAACACCACTGATAGCAAGATGAAGATTTAGTGGGAATTATTCCTATAAAGAATAGAGACACCACTGTAGGCAAGAAAATTTCTTCTTTAGTTCTCTTCTTCTGTTTTAAGCATGCATTCTCCTGTAACAGCTGCTCAAAGAGATCTGTCTCATTCTTAGTGTGTTCTGAAAATTACAAATAAGAGCTATTTTCATATGTAGAAATAAGACATGGGAGACTTAAATTGTCAGCAGAAGAGATCACAAAAGACCTAGCTAAAGAAACTGATTTTTCCTTTTTTCTTACAAAATGTCTTTTGGTGACAGGATTCTATCTTGGACATTAAAGTACCAATATTCAAAGGACCTGGAGAGATGCCTGAAATCCGATCCTATATGGAAGAATTCCCATTCCCATTCTATATCATCCTTCGAGATGTGAATGCACTTCCTGAGACACTCAGTGATGCCCTCAGACAGTGGTTTGAGTTGGTGACGGCTTCTGACCACCCATAGCCCCAGGAAGAGCAGTCCACAGTCAGAAAGTGACGACTTACCCAGGTGTTCCCTACTCCTTTTGGGACAACTGTTTCTGAACTTGCCAATCTAAAATGATACTTTTTTCCCTGAGTTTTTAGGCTCCTTGCTTTGCCTGTGCTCAAGCCCCCTTGTTTTGAAGTCTGGGGCAGTGAAACCTGAGGAGAAATCCAAACTGGGGAGCTTGATGCCCTCTCTAGAAACCATGCCACCTGCAATCGCCTTGTTGCGGGAAGAGGTTATACAGGGGATTGGACCCAGGGTCCCATTAAGTTGTTCAGGCTGGGCTCAAACTTGAGTACCTGGGATCACAGGTATGTGCTCCCATATGCGGCTCTTGGACACCTTTCTTAATGAGGTGTGTGGCCAGAAGAATGGGACTGGACTGTGCCAGTTCTTTGGACAAAGGAATAAAGAGCTGCCCTTTTGACTGTGCTTTAAGCTCATGATATGAACCCGAAAGCTGTCCTGTGGCTGAGACACCTACAGTTTTCTGGAGAGCCTGATTTTGCAGTTTCTTACTGCGAAAAGAACTGTTCTAAGGGCAGGAAGCTTATGGTGTATGTGGTTTTATTTTTAGCCAGACATTACGGGAGCCCAGGTAAACAACAAAGAAGATCCTTGGGTTGCGTAAAAATGAAGTGGCTTTTCACCATCCTCCTTCATTCACATTTGCTGCTTTGGGAGACTATGCAATGATTTTTCCTTTGTTTCACTCTCTTAGGGCTATAGTCCCTGTTGTTATAGTAATTTATTTCTTTAGTTCCCCCACCCCCAACAGTTAAGGGGAAGAATCATTCCTCAGTGCTTTCAAGCTAGACTGAGCCGGCAGTCTCATTCTGGAAAAGAAATGCTATATCCACAAGAATTAAGCCCTTATACTTATTTTCTTTTTTCTCCCAGTCAGAACACATCAGTGGTTTTAAGGCAGTTTTTACTTGGCCAGAAAACAGTGCTCGAATACTTGAAACTGTGTGTTGTGTTCTATTTAATGTTCTGTCAGATTGTTCTTTTGTAGGCAATATGCCATGATATAATCGAGTTACACTGTGAAGCCTGCCACCCCTATGTGGTGGTCATTAGACACAGCTTGCTTAACCAAGTGTCCTAAAGCATGTACCTGGAGTTTTATCATTGCTATTTTTTACTTTAAAAATCTATGCAGTTTATATTCTGAAAGGTATTAAAAGATTTACCACTGTTGAGGTCATTTGTGATCATTCTTAACACAATATGACAAAGGATTGTTTGCTAGGGGATTGAGCTGCATACTTGACCAGCAGACCATTCAGTTTATACCAAGCTACTATGACCCAGCAACTTCAGTGGCTGAATACAGTAAGACTTTCTCACGCATATTCATGTCTATGGTGGGTGAGCTGTAACATGCTGGCTTTGTGGCAGATGGAAAAGGGCAATTTGGCTAAACTATGTAGAGGCTCATCAAGATTCTGCTCTGTAGTGACATCTTCCACTGATATTTCATTGGCCCAAGTTGTCTGCAGGACAGGAAAACCCCCTCCAGCAGGGTTGGGTCTGGCAGAGAAAGACAGCAACATTGACAGTGATGTAACCTATTACATTTACCTTTAATGGGCAGGTCTGTATTAAGGTGGGGCTTCCCAACTGGTGTTCTTAAGTAATTCTCATGACTCTTGGAGTTTGGGAAGGAAGGAATTCTAGTGAGTAGGTACCCAAGAGTGCCACTTCCAACTTCTGATGGCAATAGGGAGTGGTGTCACAGGAGCTAATGCCAAGTTCTGACATGTAAGGAATGGGCAGCAGAACACAAATACTTTGCATGCCTTTGTAATAATCCCATTTTAGACAACTACAGCCTCAATCATCATCTAAGCAAAAAGCTTGCAAAAGTTTCTATCCAGATGTCTAGCAAGGCTCTTTTACATTCCCAGTTACACTTGTTAGTGAGTGACTGGGAAACATTCTGAGAAATGCATTGTTGGACATTTTTATTGATGTGAAAGTATAACAGACTATACCTATACAAACCAAGACAGCTATGACATCACTGATAAAATTTTAGGGACTGCCACCATAAATGTGGTCCTTTATCAAAATGTACGCAACGCATAACTGTACTACATATTCGGATACCTGCTAGTGCTGTACTTGGATGTAAAGACTCATCAAATGCATCATGTTCAAAAACATCAGTTTCTCTTCTGATCCCAAACTTGTTTCCTTCTCCAGTATTCTCCATCAGAGTTGATCACTCCAAAAGTCATACTGTTTACAAACTTAGAGCTCAACCCATACATCTACTTTACTTCCATCTTCATTTATTACAATTTATCATCCTTCTGGTTTAACTTCTGAACATTTATCCTACCCTCCCCTCCCTCCTCTGATTCCACTAGGGGAGCTGGGGCTCTTTTAATCTCTAGTCTGCAATATGTCAGTGATCTCCAAACTAGTCATTTATCTTTGCTTGCTTCATTTCATCCTAATCACAACATCCAAGGAGATCTTTATAAAGCCTCTCGAGCTAGAAATCTCTCCAGAGCGCCTGCTATGAAAAGGTTACTATTCAAGTTACGGCAACCTGTGAGATTCCTGCCTGACTCTCCTGTCCCTTTCTTCCACCATCTACACCACTCATTTGGTCACAGCAAACCAGCCACTACAGACCAGAACACTACAACCTGCCAGTGTTCATGTGTTGTCTGGAATCCTCTCACCTTGCCTTTCTGACAAACATTTAATTCAAGACCTCCAGGAAGAAGGAGATTCCACAGCATAAAGAACAACATTTAATGGCATTGCATTGAACTTACAATATCCTGTCCAAAATACGAATCTTTGAAGACAAGAAAGTATATGTAATTTGTGGCAGTATTAACTGTCTAGTATGAGAGAATATTTCTGGAGGGAAAGAAGCATGTAAAAGTATTTGTTTCTCACATATTAACCCCCAAAACTCATGAAAAATTACAATAAAGATTCTAAGATTTGGAGAGAAATACAGAACATTTCTAAAGGTCACATGGAACACTGCTAATAGATTCTTAAAAGAACCTACAGAGTCCTGGCTTTAACAGGTTATTCTGACCCTAAGAGAATTTACCATATGATCCCAAAAGTATCACAAACACTAGGAAAAGGGATGAATTCTTTAGTATATGGTGCTGAAATTATAGCTTAGTGGCCAGAAAAGAACTTGGATCCACATCATGCTATAAACCCAAATCTGGAAGCAGTAATTTAAAAATTAAACAGTAAAAGTTACAAAGCTCTGAATGGGAAAAAATGAAACTGGAAAATCTCAGAAGAGATGAAAAATATATACGATAGTATGGAGACTGAAATCTTTATGTATAAAGAAATTACAAAAAAGTCACAGCCTATGTAAAACCAGAATAAAATGCCTTATCTATATAAATGGATGTAAGCCATACAATCCAGAAAATCAGCATAACTAAAAGTGGCTAGGGATATTGAGCTTCACTAATACCTGAAAAATAAACTGGCCAAGAATTACTAGTACTCACCTGTTAAAACTTGAAAAATAATCCCAATGACAATGTGGTCATAGGGTGGGGTCCGCATCACTCACGCAATGCCTAGTAAGAATGCTAAGAATTACGTGTTCTTACCTGTGCCACTAATGTTAACATATGATGCAACCGCGGGATGCTGTTATTTCACAAATACAACAATTCACAGATGAGGAAATAGGCCAGAAATACCCTGAACATGGCAAGGAAAAAGCAACAGGATTCTAACAGGTGATGGATTCAAACGAGCACAGTTAACGGGTAGCTGAAAGGATGTTTTAGATTGTACTTTAATTCCACAGTACAGCAAAGAGTCACTAGCCTCACTTTCAGACACATAACCCACGGGCATATGTTGTGCGGATAAAACGAGCAGCAATCAGTTCCTACTAGTAGGAAACTTCCTCCTTATCAGTGATTCTTTTTTTTAAAGTGCTTAAAAACCACAATGGGGCACACATTTAAAAGCCGTTTTACAAATGATCGCGTTGACTATCACTCTGGGCAAATGCCTGTGAAAAGAACAGGGGTGGAGAATGAAGGGGAAAGTGGAGGATGTAAATTTTAGAAGAAATTAACATTTTCATCCTTTTAAACATACACATTAAAAACACTCAAAATGAGTACACTAATTTTCTCCAAAAAAGCTTCCATTTAATGAATTCTTAACTACATCTCGTCCCAAGAACTGTGCCAAATGCCTTACCATTCTTACTGCATTATCGCAAAGACCTTATGATGCAGGAATTGTTACCCCAGTCTACCGATGAGAACATTCTGGCTAAGACAGGTGAAACTCCTACCCCAAGGATACGGAGCTCCATAGGACGATTGCGCAAACTACTGGGCTCTACCGCAGACTGAGCGGCTCTGGCCCAGGACTCGCGGTTTCCCAGGAAGCAGAGCTTGCCCCACCCCCGACCGTTCCCCCCACTTCCGCTCCTGCGCGCTCCAGCCAGCGGCGGCCATGTTTGGTTAACATGGCCTCTTCCCGCTTACCTTGTGGGACGCTAACGCTGAAGCAGGTACTGTAACAGCCGTTCCCTCCGCCCGGCTAAGAGCAGCATTCCGAGATTGGAACTTTTCGATTCTCCACCTGTCCCCAGAGTGTCCTCAGGTTCCTGCACCCTGGAATTGGCTCCCCGGGCACCGGGGTGGGCTTCCCTTGGTGGGAGCTGGTGAAGTGCGGTTGGGCTCACAGTGGACACCTGCTGCGGGCCAGGCTCTTAGTTCTTGGAGCCTAGATGCCTCCTTTTCCCAGCAGCCTCAGTAAAGACTGCTCTGTGATAAAGAATTTGAACAACTGCGTTCACTTAAGAAAAGTTCTGTTACTAATTATTACAGCTCTTTTGCGGGGGGGTGGGGGGGCGGTGCTGGTGATGAACTCAGGGCCTTGCACTTGCTAGGCAAGCACTCTACCCCTGAGTTAAAGCCCTTATTTACAGCTTTTAGAAAAACTCATTTCTACCCAGTAGTAAGCTCTTGCTTTAAAGGTTCTCAGGTTTGATGGGGGAGTAAGCATACGCCCAAATGCACTTCTTGCTGCTTTCTGCCAAAAGAAAGTTGTTTTTTGCCTTTTTCAAACTTGAGGGCCAAAGAGACAGCGCCTGGTTACAGTTTGCTTTGCTAAAGTAGAGCTGGCGATTGTGCAGTTGTAAATGTCAGTTCTTCTCCCCTGTATAGTTCCTGAGAAGGCAACAAGTTCTCCTCCTCTACAGAAGGATTTTGCAAGCAATCCGGCAAGTTCCAAATGATTCTGATCGCAAATACCTGAAGAACTGGGCAAGGGAAGAATTCAAAAGAAATAAAAGTGCCACCGAAGAGGTGAGAACAAATTCATGTTGAGAACAGCTTTGCTCCTTTGTATTGATTGGTGATTTTTTAAATTTAGTAGACATCTTGGAATATAAATGTCACTAAAATGCTATAACTTTTTTTGGTGGCACCAGTGGGGGGTGGGTTTGGTTACTTGGGATTGAACCCAGGACCTTTCACATGCTAGGCATGTACTAAATCTCTGAGCTACACTTCTAGCTTGATTTTTTTTTTTTTTTAATTAACACTGTGTCTCACTAAGTGGCTAAGTTGCCCAGGCTAGGTTCAAATTTGGGATCCTCCTGCCTCAGCCTCCCAGAGTGCTGGGTTTATAGGTACCCACCCAACTAAGATGATATATCTTGATTGTTTGTAATGGTACTTATTTCTACTCAAATGATAATTTAAAAATTTTAAATTGTTGTATCTATACAGTAGCATCGCTTGGCTTTTATGCTGCTCCACTTAGTTTTTTTTTTTTTTTTGGAGGGATCCTGGGGCTTGAACTCAGGACCTTGCGTTTGCTAGCCAAGAACTCTGCCACTTGAGCTAAATCACCAACCCCCTGTACCACATAGTTTTTAACTTTCCTAATATGTAGCAGTTTCAATTGTTCTATTGACTTTTTGTTATTGTTGGAGTGTACATGTTTGGTGCTGGAATTAAACCCAGATCTTTGTGCATGGTAAGCCCATGCCCTACCACTGAGCTACACCTGCAGCCCACCATTGTTGGTTCTTGAGTTTTACAAATAAAAGGGTGGAACTGTACTTTGTTTAATCAGGTAAAGTGATAACCAAATTTCATTTTCTAATACAGGATACAATCCGGATGATGATTACTCAAGGTAATATCCAACTAAAGGAATTAGAAAAAACACTTGCACTAGCAAAACCTTAACTCTAGCATCATTCTGAAGGATTTCCAAATCTTCATGTGTTTCGTTGAGTTTAGGCTTAATGGACAGCTCAAAGCCAAGTCAAACTGTATGTACAATACTTAGACACAACATCAGAAGGTAGAGAATAATATGTCATAGAGAGCAAAGAAAGGCACAGTGAAATAACTGCCTTACAACTGAGAAATATACCTGAGTTCTGAAAACGTTTCTGGATGTGTCACCAGTTTTCATAAGAAGCAAAAACTACTAACAAATGGCTGGTTTGCACATGAAAAGATGCTCTCAACACAAATCATCAAGAAAATGCCTATCAAAACCATAGTGAAATAGTATTTCACTTTCACTATAGTGGCTGTAATTACAAAGAGAAAGAATAAATATTGATGAAGATGTGGAGAAATTGTTCAGTGGCACGTACCTGCAATCCCAGCACTCTGGAACCGTCTCGAAAAATCTTTCTGTATTGCCCTTTAGGGTTGTTGAGGTACATTCTTCAGCTGCACCATGATTTGATAGCCAAAGGACTCTAAAAAGACCACCACTGGCAATCTGGATCTTTGCTGGAAAGAAAAGAACTTAACACTATAAAATACCAAAAAGAGCAGGGAAAACTTTACGCAACTTTTGGATGAAACATCGATGATTACCTTAATATTGATGATGCGCATAGAAGTATTTCCTGAGGGAAAACCCTTCGTGTGTCAGGTCCTTCTCCAGGGATAGGAAATACAAAAGAATTTTGAAGAATACACCAGAGACAAATACATCACAACCGGAGTTGACTTTTGGATACTTTTGAAAGCAATTAAATGTGTAATATACAGTTAATAAAAGATGTGGAAGTAAAAGCTTATGGAAGATGCTGGAGTTATCCGTCCCGTTCATCAACAGAAGAGAACTAAAAAGCTAATCCGAGAATCTGGCCAACATCTGAAAGATGTAGACAGAATTTTGCAGAATGATACATGGTACCTACTGCTGCATTGTAAGCTAGAGGAAAGGCATAAACAAATGGTGCATATGTTGATGACCTGGATAGCCAGAGACTGACCCCACTTTGCTTTGTAAGAAGCAAAAACTACTAACAAATGGCTGTTTTGCACATATAAAGATGCTCAACACAAATCATCAGGAAAATGCATATCAAACCATAATGAAACCATTTGCCAGAGCCCACCCCCACTTTCTAGTCTCAGAATATATAACACAAAATACTTACGAATATCCTTCTGAGGGAGTAAGAATGCTTGTATGAGCTAGCTTTCAGGTTCCTAAATAAGCATTAGTATGTTTTAAAACCATCTGACAAAAAGAAGCATTTGTGAAGTTTCTGAATAAAGAACATTTTGGCAGTATTTTCTTTGTGTGGTATGGTTGACGTACATACTCAGACATAGTCTGTCTATAATAAACCTAAAATCCTGAAACAAACAAATCATTTTATGGAGCATGTAGCCAGTGACTTTTGATGATGTTCTTCCTTGCAGTGGTGTATATGGAAACTTCAGCATTTGTAGCTTGAATTTAAGATGCAGTTATCAAACTCCAAGAAAACCTAAGCTGGGGTTTGTGTTTTGTTTTTAAAGCAAGTAAAACACTGGAAATTATTTTTCAGAGGCTAATATTAATGTAATGTTAATGCTTTGTCTTCATCTCTAAAAAGCAATTTATTTTGTTCACTTAACATGCTTTGATTACTCCAAGTTGTAGGTCGAGTCTTCTCGTTTGCTAAAGAGATTCATTTTAGCAGTTTCTTCTCAGGTAAGGAACCACAGTCCTTAAGACAGTGGACAGCATAGAACTGCTGATTAAATACATTTTATTCATCATGAAGTGATCTTTATCAGTATTCCAGATTAGACAATTTGGGGGCATTCCCTATAAACTGTACTCCTGTTTGAGAGTTAGACTTTTGTTCATGAAGTTTAAGATGTGTGAATGTTCAACTTTATGCATTTGAACAACAATCCTTTTCTAACGAGAAATGACCAAGTCCACTTTATACATACCAATTTTTTTTATCCCTGTATCATTCTCCCCTTTAAAAATGTGCCATCAGATGGAAAACTTTAAATTCATGGTATAAGCTGTGATGTTGATGAGGCTGCTGAGACAGATGACTAGTAATAGGAAAGCAGAACATGTTAGCAATCACACCAGCAGACACTTGTATGAGATCAAAAACAAACTTGTCAGTCTGCCAAGCTAGAAATCACTACTGGCTATTTTCCCTGCTTGATTCAGGCCTTTAAGAAATTATATTAGGATTAAGTTTACTATTTTTATTTACTAAAAAGAGTAAATCACTTTACTCTTAAAAAGTGCTTTACTCTTTTTGTGTCTCATGGGTCAATATGTTCACATCTGACTTAAAGGGAAATAATATTTCCAGTTAAAATTACAAATAAACATTTATTCATAAAAGAGTTACAATCCACATTTCACAAGAATTGTTTACTATTAGCAACAATTTGTCAAAAAGTATAATGTTATCTTGGTTTGCACATTACTTAGAGTACAAATGATATTTTGTCCTTGCTCTTTGTTCAGTATTTAAAATGGTCAACAGTTAAAGCATTTACAATTGCATTGAGAAATCTGCCATGCTACAGCAGGTCTGTTTGGTTCCAGTGCATCTGATCTCAACTTTAAAGCAGATAGATGGATTTGCTGTAAGTCACACTTTTACAAATGCAAGAAAAAGTGTAGCTGGGTCAAGGTAGTCTCTCAAGAACCACAAAGTATTGTCAACTATAAGAAATGAAACTATAGGCTAAACAAGGTAGTAATATTTTCATTTTTTAATAAGTTTAAGGTCCATAGTATTGGGAATAACATTTAATACTTGGAGGAGACACAAATTCAAGGTGATAAAAATATTAAATAGACAACATGCTTCTCAATCATAACATCTGACTCAAAAAAGTATAAACATAAAAACATTTATTTTGGGCTCCCAAAGTCAAAAGTGAGGTTAGAACTAACATTCAGTTATCACATATATTTAGTATACTCAATAAAATAATGTACTAACAGTTTTAAAACACTAATATTGTACAGCTTTTTTCTGTTTTACATCACTTTCCCGCACAGCTATTGAAAGTTTCAGCCTCAAATTCAAATACGACCTACATGACAAGCTATAAATTGTTAATAGTTTCTGTTTCTTCAGAAAAGTAAAGTTAGGGCATTTATTCATTTTAGCAGATAGCACATGGGGAAAATACAGAAAAATGCACACCAGACGTGCAGCTGTTCTGACAATGCTAAGGAATAAAGAAGACCTGACAGAGTAGAAACTGCGACACTGTCGCATGGGTCTTGCTGTGACACTTAAGCCCACTGAGTAGAAAATTGACTGATATTCTCTTTGCTCCTTCTCTTGGTTTTTCTCTTCTGTGACAGAGCACAAGAGACATCCCTGTGGACTGCAAGACGAGGTCCGTTTGACCTTTCCAATTCCTCTCATCTCCTGACACAAATACCCAGTTCACAGTAATAAGCTGCCTGCTCCTGATGGACAGGAGGTGTATGTGTATAACTGAAATACTCCCACAGGAGCACTCTATGGTCTAGACTTGCTGGTTCAGTTAAACTTGTTTCCAGCGTTTCATGAGGAAACCTTGAGGAAAGAGAAAACATTCTGATAAGTGAAAACTCCTGCTTGGGGCATGACTTATGGAACTTCTCAGAATTTCATATCTTTGAACATTAGGCAGGTCCCAATAAATCAGTGTATATTGAGGAATGATCCTACAGAAGTTTTGGTATCTTGGGAATAGATTTAGAAAACCAAAGGTAGATACCATCTGGCTCTACAAGCCTGTGATTGTGCCCTAGGAACAGAGAGAAATGAGAGGAGGGAAGAGCCCGCAGATGGCCAAGCCAGTGAGCGTCTGGGGAAGGACTGCCCTACCACGGCACTGAGGAAAGTGACGAGCTTACGATGTGTGACATCAGCTTGAGGATCGCACACATTCCATCTTCAGCTTCTTGAACAGTGATCTTGAATTACATTTTTAAGGAATGTCTATATCCATGGATTGCCACTATGAGAAAAAAAACGAAAAACCGAAAGTCCGAGCTTGATAAAGGAACTAAAAGCATACTGTTTTTTAAGCTGTTTCCATGTCAAGTCATTTTTCTTTGGTTCAATGAGCAGTGTTATATAGTCACAATTGTGGCCAATAGTTACTGGGTTGCTCTGTTTATAAAGAAATAGAATTGAAGTTTCTAGCACATATAGAATTTTGAGGAGACTGATATGATCCCACATTTCAGAGGACAAAAGCTTAAAAGATAAATCCAAAATTTCAACATAACCAAGATGCTTTGACAGCTTTTTCACTGTATTCATTTTATTCTGTAGCAAAGTAAAATCTTAAGGGCTCCATCAACCTAGGACCAGTTGTGTCTAAACCTAGTCACTGATAAACTTGACAGTCACTGGAAACTGGCAGAAGGGTTCTGAGGTTCTTTGATAACAACTCAATTCAAAATGAAATACTTTTAAGGAGTATTTTTAAAAAATAAAATGTAGATCAATCTTATATTCAGGAAGGTACCCCAAGGTAGTTAGGTTTATGAGTAGATTACAGAACTTTCAGGTAATTGTTACATGAATGTGCTTCCCATTTATCTGCTATGACTGATTTTTTTCACTGAAGATAAAGAAACCATAATTATCTGAAATTTTCTCATTTGAGCTCATTATTAACATTTCCAGTGCTGTTAGCCAGTTACTTGTTATTTACATAATCTCTTGACGTTTCAAAAAATTGAGATACACTGGATCTCGTGACATTATGAAACTCTCTTTCTCCTCAAAATCTGTTTGGTAAAAAAACCCAAACAAAACAAGAATCTGTTTGGTAAATTTTCACCTGGTTAAAATATCATCATTTTGCGGATTAGAGTTTTGACAAAGAGGGTTTAGTACATATCAGAGTTACACCTTCTTAGCAAGATGCTCTTGTCTAGGCACAGCAGGTGTATTCATATGAATGACTCACTGAGTTTACGAGCATTTAATTTCCTTGTTTTTCACTTAAAACTTCACAGGTCTTGAATTTGAGGGTCTATGTTTACACATCATTCTGTTTCTTAGTGTGGCTTGCTTAATCTGACCTTTTGACCTTCACATGAACCTGGGCTGAGGTTGAGGGTTTGCACTGATGCCTCAAAGAGCAAGCTTCCCCTGGGTTTCAGCTTAATTGTTGAAGTCTGTTCTCTGTGACTTCAGGGTATATGAAGCTCATGTCTGGCACATTTTAGAAATTAGTGATTTTTTTTAAAAAGGCAAATCTGTTACATGTACAATAATCAACTGCTGAGCCATAGCTATTCTGCAGTTGCAAAGCTAGAAATCCTCAAGAATTCTCTTTTGTTCTGTTCTTCATGTCCTAATTTTCCTTCTGCACCTTAGTCCTTAGTTTAGCAAGTTCCTCTTCTAAACTTTTAATATGTTCCTTCAGTGTGGCCTTGTCTTGCTGGGCTTTCTGATTGGCTTGGCTTCGTGCTTCTTCAATCTTCCTTTCATACCACTTTTCCATCTGGGTGGAAACAGCTTCAAAAAAATACTGGGTAAGCTCCAGGGCTTGGGAAGTGTCTCGGACGTGAGGGGCAGTCTGCTCACTGCCTGCTGCTGGCTGCCCACAGGTACCACTGGGCTGCTGGGCCCGATGCCTTGTCTGCCCACTCTTCCCAGACTTCTTGGTTTGAGTGCCCCTGTTGACACATGGCCCAGCCTGCTGGTCACATTTGGCTGCTTCATTCAAGGGCAGCTGGGCTGTCTGGACCTTGACATTCCTCAGTCGGGAGCCTGTACAGTCAGAGGAGGACAGCTCCTGCTGGAGCCTGTTGGGGGCCTTTTCCTTGGGCCTAACTGCTTGTGAGGAACTGTCAGAGGCTGCTGCTGGGCCTGTGGTCACCACGGACTGATCCACACCTGGTTTCAGAAGGAAAACAGACATCAGAGCAAACCTACATTCATCATCAGGTGCCAGTGGGGTGGCATTTGTTTGAGAGTCATGGAACTCCTGTAAACCATCAGTGTATTCTCTCTGGTTTTCTTCACCTTTTTGTCCCTCCTTCCCACTCTGTCTCCCAAGATTACCATTTTGGCTTATCAGGACTTTGATGAATTCTGTGTTAGCCACGCTGGTAGCATCTAAGCCAGAAAATCTGCCAGGCTTTTCTTTCGCCTGTCTCAATTCTACCTTAGAAGGCTGTAGGTCTCATTTCCTGATATATAAGGATGATGTATCTCAAGATGTGTCTTAATAGAACATTTATCTAGGCGAAAAAATAACCCCATTCTCTAATTTCTGTAAAACCTGTGTGCTAGCTCCTTGTCCAAAGCTCCATTTTGGAAAGGTGGTCCCACTTCATATACCTAAAACTCTCTGGCAAGCCCCATGACTAGTCTTAGCATAAGAACTCTGCCAGGATGTTTCCCAATGTTGTTGGCACAAATAAGATAAAATTACATGTCGAGAAATGGCTGTGATGACACAAAACGCTATATATCCAAGTGCTCCAGTGAGCCTAGTTATCAAGGCTCTCAGTAGCCTAAAAATTATCACCATTGAGTCAGGCACAGTGGTGAACACACAGCGCAAAGGCCCTGGGTTCAATCTCAGTACCAATAAAAGAGATAACCATTTGGTGTAACCATTAGTGGCTAATATAAAGATGCTTTGTTTGAAGTATCTCTTCTCTAGCACCTAGGGCAAGTTCAATACACAAACTACTGTTTAATGAGGCCTTGCATAGTTGGACAAAAGTAAAGGGCCAATCAAGGAGAGAAGAATCCAGGAGAGGGCACAACACACAAGGGGGAAAGCTCTGCTGAGAAGACAGATGGTCATTCATCATCCTCCTCTTTGGGGTCTACTCCAACCCCACTGACATTGTATCTGATGCACTGTGACTGCTGAACAACAATTTTAGTCCTTCATTCAATTATGTTTGAGCAAGCTAATACTTTATTACTGTTCAGGAACTGAATATGTAGTTGTGAGCAAAACACGGTCCATTTACCTCTAGGGCTCACCCAGCAATCCAACAGCCCTGGCCTTCAGAGGCTGGGGAGAACAGGGTCTAGGGGCTCCCTGTACATGGATTACCTGTAGAGGATTCGCAAGTAGATGGTGTGGATTTGGCCCTGGAGGCCCTAGAGTCCCCAGAAAGCTTCAGCTCCAGATTCTGAATCTTCAGCATGCACCAAGTTTTTAATTCATCCACCAAGGACATCTAAAAATGAGTAATTAGTACACAAAAAATGAGGTGAATTTGACATCTGGATTATGAGTTAAAGTATTAAGAAGGACTTTCTGAATTATGATCATTAAGGTTACCATTTTGATAAACCTAAAAGCTGTGGATTATCCATTCACCCACAAGCCATTAAGAGGCTTAGAGCCACGCACATCTTCCAAACCAAACATTTCTGGCTGCTTAGAAGCATAAACTCTCACACATTCACAGACACTCCCTATCTTTTCCTGGGTAAATGCCTTCAAGACAGGATCCGTGTCTCCTGTACTAGCCAATGAACACCCAGTACACGGAACTGCCTCAGGGTGGGATGACCTTTTCCCCAACATGCTATCTCTGCCTCCTGCCAGCATATCCAGCAAACAGACCAAACTACAGGTTCTTTGCTGTGAACTTCATTTTAGGGTCATAAAAGTAAGTGCAAATGCTTTGGAGAGTTTCAGTCTCGGCATTTTCAGTGATAGGTGTGAACCTTCTAATTCAAAGGACACGGTAAATCCGAAGTGAAAACTGACAGCTATTGGCTTTTACCTGTCGTTTCTCTCCCTCATGCTTCTCAGTGTCCGAGTGCTGCTGCAGACGGTTCAGGCACTCCGTCCTCTCAGCCGAGAGTCGCTCAACCATCAGCTTGTCCAAAACACGCATCTAAGATTCAAGGGCAGCAGATTGCACACTGAGATGATGTAGGGACAGGCCCTGGTCTCTCCGCTCATGAGGACAGCGTCAGGTATCCAGAACAGAGTTCACAAAGCACAGAGCAATCTCACTTCTCACTCTGTTTTCATATAGTGTTCACAGAACACTAGCCTTTCAGAATTCCTAAGCATATTTCTATAAGGTCATGTTCTTTCTTTTTCTCATCTGTGAAAGTCCAATGGATATAAGAGATGATGAAGACACAGTAAACATACAATTTGAGCAATACAGACCTTGGAGGTGGAGGCAAACACGAATTTTTCTAAGCCTTAGAATATTATTTTCAAGACTATCATTAGGAAAAACTATCTCTAAAATGTGAATCTAGTGCTTTACCCTACCCTTATTCACCCAATTACGCAAACTTGAGCAGATGCCCCAGGGGTAGTAAAACAAGCAGAATGTTCAGTGAGCAGGTATTTTTGGTGCTGCATTAGAAATAGTTGAAGCCTGTGTAAAAAGGGTGTGGGAGGGCTTCACACAGCAAGTGACTATTGTCTTTGGTTCACACCCTTAGGGGAGCCCCCCCATCCAAACCTGACGTTTCGCAGCAGCCCCAGCACCTAGCACTGTTTTGTCATCGCCCAAAGAAGAGACTGGAGCTGCTGTTCACAGGAGCCGGCCTGAGATGGCTCACTGGCAGGTTCCTCTCCTGTCGGCAACGTATATGGCATTCCACGCACAGATGTTTAGAAAATTAAAAAAAGAAACACGCGTTCTGGAGCTGTGGGGAGCACCTTCTATTTTGTCTCCTCAGTCCCCAGATTAGTGAACTGCTCTCACACGTTTCCTGTGACCGGCCCAGCCCTGCTCCTTATCCTCTTCCTGCAGACGCTCTCTGCCAACAGCAGCTGTGTATGCAGGACTCTGTTCCCGGCTACAGAAGATCGGCCCGGACCTCAGTAGCCAACTTAGACTGAGTAGAAGTTCTGTCTCTGCCATTTGGAAGGACTGATCTTACACCCCAATCTTTCACCTTCTTTGAACTGAAGAAAGGCCCTTGGGGTAACTGGCATCAGTGTAAAGTAGTCCTCCCTGGGCCTTAGCCGATCTACCATGGCCCTAAGATTTGGTTTGGTTTGGTTTGGTTTTTTGTGCCAGGGATCAAACTCCGGGCCTTGTGCTTGCTAGGCAAGCACTCTAATTACCGAGCTAAATTTCCAGCCAGGTCTAAGGTTTTTAAAACAGCTTTTCCACAAAATGTAAATACCAAGTACACTTAAAAAATGTTCAACTTTACCAGTAAAGAAGGAAATGAAACTTAAACAGTAGAATATCCTTAATTTAGTGAAAGACCATTTCAAGAAACATAGTAACACTAAATGATAGCAGAGGTTTGAGACAAACTCAGATACTTCTGGGTAAGATATAAATTGGCATAGCTTCTATTAAGTAACTGGCCAACATTTGTCAAGAGCCTTAAATTTGGAATTCAATTATCCTAATTCTGAGCAAAATCCCTAATTATCCCTAGCTGAGATGTAGTCAAAAGTTTATGCACATAGATATTCATCATGGCATTTCACTTATGAAAGTGAAAAAAGTATAATAAAAATATATTTTTATGCTGAAATATTATGAATCTAAGGACATGAGAAAATGCTCATAAGTGAAAAAAAGTAGGAAACAAAATACTATTCCTCCACAGGAACAGTACACTGTCATTAAAAGCCACACTATAGCTCACATGTCTAAGGCATATTGCTACACAAAAAAGCAAGATGCCAAAAAACCAGCATAGTTCCCCCTGTTGCTTAAAAGTGACCATTTTGGAAAATAAAATCTAGAACATCTCCTTTGAGAGTTGGGAAGGCTCTTGGGAATGCCATTAAGATGTGTATTTCTGTAACGTGTAACGTTTTTTCCAATGCACATGTGTTATTTTGCACATTTCTTCAAAGTATTGTTTTACTGAAAAAAATTTTACCCATCACACATTTCTTGTAAAGTGTGCCTGGAAAATATGGTGTATGTTTAAATAAAATTATTACAGTAAAAGACACATTGCCATTAGTCCCTCTCAAAATATTCCCCTTCATTTCGAACACATTATCCCATTATTCTTGCCACTTTCCGAAGCGTTTCTAGAAGCCTGCCTTCCAGAGTATCTTTAGTTGCACTGCTGCGGTTGTCTTGATAGGTAATATTATGGATGGTGGTATAATCCTTCTAAGACAAAGTATAAATTATTAGTTGCACTGTCATGCCGGCCTAGATGTCCTGAATTGATTCAAAATGTTTACTTTTCACGATCATTTTAAATTTGGGGAAGAGATCACTTTAACTTTGGGGAAGAGCCTTATTCATTTGGTGAATAAGGTGGATGAAAACACACCATGATGTTTTTACAAGCCTACCTTCCCACTGGATTGCACTCAGCAGCTGCATTCATTGAATTCTGACCACATCTTGTAAAGACACCCACAAAAGAGGACTTCCAAAACTGCTTCAGAATTTGAAGTGAGGGAGAGTATTTGAGGGGGCTTAATGGCAGTGTGCCTATAATAATTTTTAGAAATTTAAACATTTTATCATCCCTTGTATTAACTGCAAAGGGGAAATTAACTTTTACAATGGAGGAATATGAAGGTTACCAGCTAAGACTTGTGATCAAATTTAGCATCATTAATAATGAGATACCCTGATAATATGTGCCTGTAATGTAGGGCAATCTGAAGTTTATATCTTTAACTATAAAGTATTCTTGCCAGAATACCTGAACCTAAGTAACTATCTAGACCGGTTCTCAAACTTTAGCACACACCACCATCGCCTGGAAGCCTTGTTAAAACACAGGTTGATGGACCCTAGCCCAGATTTTTATGCAGGTAAATTTTATTCAATTCAAAAACATTCTCTTTAATAAATGATGCTGGGAAAACTGGCTATCCACATGTAGAAGATTGAACCTAGATGCATTTCTCTCACCATGTACTAAACTAAAATCAAAATGGACGGGGTTGAGGATTTAGCTCAGTGGTAGAGCACTTGCCTAGCAAGCACAAGGCCCTGAGTTTGATCCCCAGCACCCCCCAAAAAAGAGTCAAAATGCATCAAAGGACTATTAAAACAGAACCAACCTGCTTGAAGAGAAAATAGATAAAAACTCTAGGCATAGGCATAGGCATAGGCAAGGACTTTCTGAACAGAACCCCAGATATACAGGAATAGTACCAAGAATCAACAAATGGGATCATATCAAATTACAGTGGTGCTCAGTTCACAAACTCAGTTCTCTCCATGATTCTGGTTGCAAACCAAACTGGACAAGAACCAAATCAAATTTCCCCTTAAGATCAGCATTGAATCTAACCACTGAATTTGATTTGGTCCTTGTCCAACACAGTCTGTAACCAGAATTGTGGAGAGAATCGAGTTCATGAACGGATGTACCACTGTAAAAAGCTTCTGAACAGCAAAAGAAACAACTAACAGAGTGAAAAGACAACTTACAGGACAAATAAAGAATATCTAAACTACATAAAGAACTCAAAAAATTAGACTTACCAAAATAAAATACCCAATCAAAAAAGGAGCAACTAAAATGCATGGATACTTCTCAGAAGAAGTACAAATGGCCAGTTAATACAGGAAAAAAATGTTCAACATTGTTGCCCATTAGAGAAATACAAATTAAAATGACACTGGGATTCCATCTTACTTCAGAAAGAATGGCCACCATCAAGAAATCAAATAATAACAAATGTTGGTGAGGCTGTAGGGAAAAAGAACCCTTCTACATTGGTGGGAATGTAAACTGGTGCAAGCACTATGAAAATCACTGTGGAAAGCTCTCAAAAAACTAAAACTAGAAGTTCCATTCAACCCAGTTATCCCACTCTAGGTATCTTTCCAAAAGAGTTAAAGACATCATATTATTGTGATACATGCATACTCATGTTTATAGCAGCACAACTCACAATAGCTAAATCTTGGAAGCAACCTATAAGTCCATCAATAGATGAATGGAAAAAGAAAACGTAGTATTTACACACAATGGAGTACTATTCCATAAAGGATAAACTTGAGTCATTTGTAGGAAAATGGATGCACCTGAAACAAAAATGGTATGTGAAATAAATCAGACACACAAGCTTAAATGTCATATAGTTTCTCTTACATGAGAAATCCAAAATATAAATAAAAGCTAGATAATAGGAAGTAGGGAGATCCTTCTCAAATAGGAAGGAAATCGAGAGATGGAGTGGGGGTGGGGAGGAGAGAAGAGGTAGGGGATGAAAAAAGTAATTGAGATGTGTTATGTACCAACTCCCTGCCAGGAATGTAAACAGTATATATTGCAAATGTGTACTAATAATAAATAAATTCAATTCAATAGATCTGGAATGAGGCCTAAGAAGTTGCTCTCCCAAGTCCCTGAAGTCCACAGAGGATGCTGCTGGTCCAGGGATTACTGTCCTAGACCTACCTTTCTGCTTACAGAAATTGGGATAAAGGAACAATTATGATAACACCATGAAGAAACTGTTAGACAAATCCAGAATGTAGAACATCCTATATAAGACAACTGGCCTCGATGCTTAAAAGAGATAATATCACGGATGGAAAAATGTAGAAGGAATAAGGGACTGTTCTAGATAAAGGACAGAAACTGAAGAGTCAAATATGCAAAAGCGAATCTTCACTTTGCCTAGGCTGAGATTAAAATCAAACCCCAGTTATTAAAAAAAAAAAAAGTTGGAGAACTGAGAGAATCTGAATGTGGACTAGATGCTACATAATTATTTTTAATTTCTTGGGTGTGATGAGTGTTGTGGTAATGAAGAAGAAAGCCTTCATTCTTCATCAATGCACTCTGAAGCACTGAGAGATGATACATCAGAACAATCTGCAACTAAATCTCAAACAGTTCAACAGGAAAAAACAGCGTGGAAGCGGGAGAGACAGAGCAAATACAGCAACATATTAAGAACTGGTTGAAACACAGGTGAAGGTAAGTAAACAGTCATTATTTTGTTCTGCCAGTTTTTATGTATGTTTCACAGTTTTCTAAAGAAAAAGCTGAAAAAGAAAAAAACTATGGACATGCTTATTCTAATTTTGTGTGCAACTAGGAAAGGGTGTAGGGCACATTGACATGTAAAAAGGCTATAAAACCTGTTTTGTTTTTAATCACGACAGGCTTATGGGTGATTTATTTTTCTTCCAATTTTCACCTTTTCAAGTGCTATAGAATATATTACCTATTTAACCAGAAGCAATTTAAACCCATTCTTAAAAATTCTACACAAATGCACATTGCCAAAATTCTATCAATAGCCTCCTCCCCGGTAGCTCAATGGACATTCTCAGGGTAGAAGGGTGTGCCAAAGTTACTCCCCCATTTCTCTTGGAGGCATGGGGATGGGTGCTATGGATGGAACCCCGGACCTTGTGCGTGTTAGGCAGGTGCTCTACAGCCAAGCTACAGCCCCAGCCCCAAAGTCTTTGATTTCATTTTCTGCCAGAACCCATGATAGTCTAGAGCTGGGCTGCTTGCTTACTTGGTGTTGGGTCTTATTCTCCATATGCCCCAGCTTTGTATTCATTTTATCCTGAACTGATCCCAGCTCTGCTTTTATCTCCTCCACAGTTGCCTCCAACTGATTCTCCAGCTTGTTGATGAGAGGTTCACATCGACAACCGTTTATTGGTGCCTAAGAGGGAAATCAAAAAGCAATCAAACTCTCCTTTATTCCTTCAACAAATATTTTGAGCATGCACTACATGCCAGGCAGAACACCACAGAGATACAGGTGACAAAGGAGACAGAGTCATCCTGCCTCACTCTGGAACGTCCTACAGCCTGAGCTTTGGACCCAGTGGGCACTAAGAATATTCCAAGAGTAAGACACAGCCCCTCCATGTTCAAGCTGCTTTTATCCTTTAGTCACCTACAAATGGCGAGAATGGTGAGGCTCTGTAACTGAGCCTCCATCTACCGGGTCCTAAGTGGCAGGAGCGTCTACTAAGTGGCAGGAGCATCAAGGCCTGAGGTGGCCACTAGCCCCCCAAATAGACAATTTTGCTGGAGGTCTCTGGTCCCTTCCCAACAGGCTCTGCACGTACCTGCATAACTTTCCCATCCTTGCCCCGGTACAGCGTGTACAACTGGTACGCTCTGAACTCATGGGGCGGCGGTGGGGACAAGCACCGATGCCTGCTCTTCTTTTTAGGGTGATGATGAGCATGTGAGTCCTTCTGGGGTCCAGGCTGTTGGTCTGCTGGTGGGGTGAGGTTAGACAATGCTGACACCTGTCGGGGAGAGAGTACCAATACGCCTGAGCCCTGCGACATCTACAAGAGTGATGCCAGGAGGTGGCTCCCATCTACCCCATTCAAAGAATCCCACGCCTTGCTTCACCACATGGTGTTCTGCTCCAAACACCACACCAGCATGCCCACCTCCTGTCTGAAGTTAGCCAGGTTTAAATGCTATGTTCTCAAACCGGCCAGCCAGGTGAGAAGGTTTCTAAGCCCGTGGGCACGACCAGTCCCAGGGTCCTCCACCAATCTCCCTCCCAGCTGCTTTCACGTGCCTCCTGACCTTGGGCCTTGACTTCCTCCTCCTGTTGTCCTTTGCTCTGGGTTCTGGAGAGGCGGACAGAAAATCTTCTCTGGCTTCTTCCTTTCTGACCACAGCCTGTTCACTGCTGGGGGTGTCTCCTGCTGAGACACTTCCCTACAGAGGAAAGAGCCCACAAACCTGTTCCACCTGCCCTTCAGCCTCATTGACCCACAGGGTAAAGTTGTATGCTTGCAAGACTCCATCCAGTGAGGCCTACGGGACTCTTTACCGGTGACATAAATTTCAGACACGGGGAACACTGCCTGGTGGTCTCATCATATAATGCTTTTCCTGTTTGGCTATTTGGCTTTTATTTTGTTAGGTCTCAAATGAAATATATTCCCGGGTCTAATACTGAAATCCCAGGAATCTATCATACACAATAAAGCATTAGATTTTTGGTCTTTTGCATTTCAACAAAATATAACCTCTTTTGTTTTTTGAATCTGGACCCCCACAATTCATGGCAGAGGGTAAAAATACTCAGAAATGAAAAAAGATCACATTCCTCATCCTTGTGAGAACTTTTATAATTTAATATGTACAATTCACACATAGGAATTTAGAGTCACAATGCCTTAAGCCTGGAAATTGATGAGAGGCTTTTAAAAGAGGCAACAGGCAGAAGAGCAAGTACTTGGTGGTAACATCTGATATGCCAAGTCATCTCAAATGTCCTTGTCTTCCTCCCAAGAGGCTTGAACAGGCTGTGCGGGCTGTTCTGTAAGTGAGGAAGCAGCCCATGCCAGTGGTTCTCAGCAGGAACAACTGGTGGATTTTTCAAACCCAGAATGCCAGACTCCACACAGAGCTGTAACAAGGTCCCAGGTGACACATGGACACTACACTTGGAGAACCACTGCTCTGCACAGTTAAGGGCACAGTGTCAGACAGGCAGTGCTGTCCCCAGGGCAGAGACAAAGGTCACAGACATGGGGCTAAGCATGCCCATCCACGGTGCTGGATAGACCGTGAGCAGCACATACAAAGGCACAGGATCCAGAACCCAGGCAGAGTAGAGGGAGGATGCGATGCAGGAGAAGGCTGGCCACGGTTTGAGGAGCCCCAGGAGGAAGGAGAGGCCGAGGAGGGCATGAGAGCTAGGTGAGCCAACAGAAGAAGCCAGGGCACTGGACAAGTGAGCAGCCCTGGCCAGGCGGACAGGAGGACCCCCACCTTGCTTTGTGCCACCTCCTCTCTCGGTACAGACTGCGCCCTCCTCTCCTCCTTGAGCCTTTCTCTCCTTTTCCTCAGGCTTCGCCCACGACTGAAGCGCAAGACCTACAAGGAGGCAAAGGGTGTCGTTATGGGCCACTAGTATGTGCAGAGTTGATGGGAAAGAATTATCACTGGGCCTGGTGCTCTGACCTTAGGAACTATAGCCACATGGAGGAGACCAAGCATTCACAGAAGATGAGCAATTCTGTGCCCACTGTGCCTCTTAGATCTTGTGCCCAGAGATGGTAAGATATTGTCCCCAACCTGAGAAGTTTAGATTCCATGATGGTAACAGCAACATAGGCATTTATGTGCTGGGCCAGGATGGCCAAGTAGGTGTATATAAGGAACACCACCCATGTACATCAGTGTCCCCTAGGGTGGTGCAAGGTGGCAGCCCAGTGTCAGGCACAGTCTCGACCTTGGTATGCTGGACCTGAACAGGCTCATCAGATGTCCCCTTTGCCAAACAGCATCCAAGTCATATTCACTTTGATCCAAATGTTACTGAAATACATTCTTGAGCCACTGCTCCAGCTGTGGCTTCCAAAAGAACATTCATTCTGCCCCTTACAGTTATGTGACTTCTCTGTGCTCTATCTTCTCAAATGTAAAGTTGCAAGCTGGGCAAGGTGGCACATATGCCTGTAATCCCCACACTCTGGAGGCTGAGGCAGAAAGATTGCTTTGAGGTCAAGGCCAGCCCAAACTACACAGTGAAACCCTGTCTCAAACAAAACAAAACAAAAGTTGGAGACCTGTTGGGATTAACCAAGAGTAGTAGTAGGTGACTGCCACATAGTGGACCATCACTGCGAGGTACCTCCCCACCTGCATTAGAGTTGCTTAACTGGCAGAGGATGTTCAACCACAGAGTGCAGCTCTTTGATATGGTAAAGCCCTTCAATCTCTGACCTGTACTATTTATGAATGTAAAAGGGTGCTTGGGCCAAAAAAGTCTGCAAACCACTGCTCTAAGCTATCTCAATGTTGTATTCAGACCCATTCAGAAGTCAAGTCTGATGAAAGCCTAGTTCTGATCACTCACATGGTTTGTGGACTTTTAGAACAGGAAACAGCCCAAAAGTCAGCTTGTAACTCAGTCTTAGAGCATGTGTGAATTGTGTTAGTCAAATATGACAAATGATACATAGAGGTCACCCAAACAAAATAACCATGAGAACAGTTCCCTCCATTTACCATGTTTTCAGCCAGTGAAAATAACTTTATATGGCTTCTAACCTGTCAGAGAACCATACCATCTATCAAACGGATACTATTAATCTTTT
The DNA here is from genome assembly GCA_004026905.1 of Hystrix cristata. Lineage (NCBI taxonomy): Eukaryota > Metazoa > Chordata > Mammalia > Rodentia > Hystricidae > Hystrix > Hystrix cristata. The sequence goes on along the minus strand of PVJO010002108.1, from coordinate 23,804 downwards.
CCAGTCCACAGAAATCAGGCAACACTGATCTTGAGAGCTGAGAAAGAAGTTTCCTCTCAGTACTGCTGTGGCCCATTCAAGTCCATGTTAACTAAGGAGCTGAAGCTAGGGAACTTCTCCTTAACAGACCAAGCAAACAGTGAGGCCACATCTGCAACCACAGATCACCAGGATGGTATGCATGAAACTTGATGCATAACTAAGGTTCCTTCTTTGTGTTGCAGATCTGGCTTAGCATCTGCAATTATGTGTGAAACTTTTGCAACATGTCATCTAATTTATTTGCTATTCAGTACTATCACAGAAAAACTTATCTTTACACATAAACACAAAAGGAAAACTGCACGGGCAATGGCGAGCCCATCTGCCCTGTAAGTGAAGACCCTTGAGTTCTCAAAGACAAATGATAGGTAGATTAAAGATACATCCGTCTCCATGTGCTTTGGGGCTTCTCCAGCCTCTTGAGACTTGATGATCTTTGTATGGCTCAGGATGGGCTGGCTGTCCATCAAACTGCCAAATGCTGAAATGCCAGATAGACATGACGGATTCTGACATTTAGATAGCACCCTGTTCTGCATATATCTGTGCGTGTGTGTGTGTGTGTGTGTGTGTGTGTGTGTGTGTGTGTGTCGCTGAGGACTGAACCCAGAGGCTCACACGTACTAGACAACAGTTCTGCCACGGAGCTCAACCCCCAGCTGTACTTTCTGATCCATGAGAGTCAGCATTTTTTTTGCCTGAATCTACAGATCTGATTCAATTGATGATTCTTTGCAAAAACAAATAAACCTGGAAGAGTTGGAATGTCCCACTTCTAGAAGTTTCTCATACATGACTCTCTTATTGGGAGTCTGTGGATTTCCACAAACCACAAGGACCAGCCCATGCTCAAGAGGCTGATCAATGTTGCAAAAGACAAAAATCTGAATGATTCCAGAAACTGCTGGTCATGTTAGGTGTGCTTTTAAACATTTAAAAATAAAGACCACACAAAATCCTAGTCTAGGCTGATATGCACAATTTTTTGATTCCTCCAGACTTTGCCTTCTTACAGCATTAGCCAGAATTAGATGGAAAAATCAGTCAGTGTTTGTGGCAATGTGATACAGAAGAGCTCCCATCTGTGAACAACCTAAATGTCCAACATTATTAAATAAATGGTTTAAAAATATTGATACTAATCAAAAAGAACACAATGTTTCATCCATTGTAATGAATGATTATGATGACTGTAGAAGGTTGTCCCATTATAGTTAAAATATAAAACAGAATACAAAAGGGCTTATATAATGTAGGCCCAATTATAGATAGAAAAACTATCTGTGGAGGATAATATGAAGGGACAAAGTTATTTCAGAATTCTGGTATTATGAATAGCTTATAAATAATCATTACACTTATTGTTACTTAGACTATTTCAACCTCAATTCAAATGATAAGACACCAGCCACCATTTTTGAATGAGGATCAAAATACTATTATTTTATTAAAAAAAAGGAAAGAAAACTGTGCTACACTTATCTGCCCCTGGTGGGTGTATACTACTTTGTCTGTCCAGAATGGTCTTCCTCTGGGAAATGCCCCTTCTCTTTTCAAAGACCCCATCCCATTTGTTCAGGAGTGGTATTTGCAACCTCTTCAGTCATGGTTCTCTCTCCTGTCATATTTTAAATGAGCTCCCTTCCCTGGCTGAGTAGCTGGGAAACTAAGGAAGCTGGTAGTGACAATGATTTAACTGCAGAGAGAAAATGATGCACACATACGAAGAGCTGGACTTGAAGTCTTCAGTTCCACTCATGCAGGAGGCCCACCATATTTCTACATTTTCCACTGCCTGGCTAAGCCCATCAGTTCTCTACTGACTTAGCTTCATTTGGCTTCAACAGTTTGCAAATGGAGGAGTCATGACAAGTTGAAAGCCACATAATCAATACAATGGAAAGTGCAGTAAATCTTACCTGGGGAGCTTTAGTGAGGAGAAGAGCAACTTCCGGATTATTGTGATAGCGGGCAGTTTCCAGTGGAGTCTGGCCTGCCTAAGCAAAGGCAGAAAGGGGACAGGTGAGAGAGGGACACCAGCACACACACAGCTCTCACCAGGAGCAGGCAGTTCCATGCCTGGCCACACCTAGCATCTGCCTGTCCTCAGTAACACAGCCATACGCTGGCCCTGCCCTTTACCTCACATCATGCAGCGAGGGGCCATGTCGCACCTGAGCATGTGCTAATTAACCCTTCTCAGCATATGCTAATTGACCCAAAGAGCAAGAAGCACTTTAGGAGGCAAAGGTCTAGGGCATCGCCCACCAAGGAATGCGTTCCAGGAAAAGAAAGGAGTGAAGGAAGAAATCAGAAGGATCAAGGTAGACAGCACAAAGGATCCTAAAATCCATGTAGCAACGAATCTTCTCAGAGAAAGGGGGAGAAGCTATGACCATAATGTAGGTGCTAGCTAAGCTAAAAATCTGAGAGCTGAAGGGGCTGTGGCTCCAGCAGAGCTCACTGGATCCTTGGATCTGTAAGGAGTTAGGTGATAACAACATACCCCATCTGGAAGGGGGAGAGAAAGTCTTTTAAAACCAGGTGCAATTCAACTTACATTATTCACAATGGTCCCATCAGCTCCAGCTTCCAGTAGGATTTTAACCACCTTCTTGTGATTTAGGGCAGCAGCAACATGAAGGGCTGTGTCTCCAGCCTGAAAATCAGAAGAAAGCCTGCTAAAGCCTAGCTGATCTCTGCCTTCAGCACTGTAGCCTATTATCCCTGGCCTAGGTCAGCTCTCTAAAATCAAATTAAGATATGCCTTGTACAAACCTGAGGCCCTTGGTTAAAGTGTTAACATGGGTCTATTTAAAGAGATCTTGTATACAGCTGACCCATATCACATTCTTTCTGACTGAGGATTCCAGAAGTCACAGAATAGAAGCAACTTGGCTTATGAGGGCTACAGTGAGCGGAAGCTATGGATATGACTGGAGGGGCACAACCCAGCCCTCAGCCAGCCGTGGGATCTACAGGAGCCACGAGGGCTTGTAAATCTACCCGCAGCCTTGGTGTGTTCTTTGTTTGGGTGGAGACACCAAGAATTACTGCTCATTTAAGACCATTTTGTATCTCTTACCATATAGCCTAGAAATATGTTTTTATATTTTCTTTATAAAGTGTTTTCACACAACTCTAAAAGAATAAAAACAACTGCAACTTAGTACGCCAGTTCCAAATGCAAATGCTATAATTTTTCAAATAGTATATCAATAAGTCAGACAGACACAGGAAAGGGAAGTATTCATTCTCTCCCCTGCAAGGTAATAAGGTGAAGAGCCTTGATACTTTTTTTCACAGGCAGCTTAAAAACTCAGCCTTTTCTGTAAGTAGTGGCAAAAATGGTTATTTTATTTCGGAGTCACTTAACTGTATATGTTGAGGGGAAGGCTCTGTTTAAGTGGTTTCCAATCTTGGCTGCATATTTGAATCCACTGGTGATCTTTAAAAAAACACTGATGCCAGTTCCCCTCCCAGACCTGATCTTATTGGTCCGCAGTTCGAGTTGGATGTGAGGATTTTTTTTACAGCTCCCTGGCAACTGTAAGATGCTGCCAAGCTTGAGAAGCACTGGTTGGTGGGGGCTGCAGAGGGGGCCCGAAGAGCTAGAATCCACCAGTTAGCTTATAGAACGACAAGCTTGACTCTTAGGTCAGTGGTGCTCAACCTGGCTGCACATTCAGACAGGGAGCTTTCTAAAAACACTACTGCTTGGACGTCAAAAACCCAAAGGTTAGGGCTCTTTTAAACTGAGCTGGCATCTCGGAATGACATTTTTAGTGTCCCTGTTGATTTTCATATGCATCCAGGGCCAGAGCACTATTATAGGGTATACGTAATCTGAATCATAACCTGGTTTTTAAACATATTTCAGATTTATGCACTCAAACTCAGAAAGTCAAACAATAGATCACTTAGGTCTCAATACCAAGACAATCTAGTTCTTTTATCCAAATGACTGTTGGGAAGCTTGTACCTTTCCAGAGAAGACTATAATAATTGAAGCTTCATTTCTAAACTCCATTATATGGTACAGATACAGGTCCTGCACCCAACTTTACAGAAATGAGAGTGCAGCAGCTCAAATAAAAGTAAGTGGCAATACAAGGAACGGAACTCAGGGGAGTTGTGAAACTACTAATTCCCTCACTTTTTTGGGGGGGGGGGCGGGGATTGAACTCAGGGCTTTGCGCTTGCTAGGCAAGCACTCTAACCACTCCCTTACTTCTGTAGTAAGCCGCACTCCTCCTTGCGGATTTCCTTTTTAAAATCCTTTGATTAACAAAATTTACACTAGGATCTCCAAAAAAAAGTTCAGTATGCAAGCACGGTGATGCACAGGAAGGATAAGGGTAGGCCTTCTCTAGGAGGCCAGGCGAGCCAGCGTCATTCGAACTCAGCGGAATACCCTGCAGAGACCCGTGCTGGTGGAGCCCCAGGTAGGTCGGGGGCAGCATTTCCCAGCAGCGTCTCCTCCCGCCGAAGCTAACACGTCTGTCAGACAGCCGTATGAAAGGGTGCCGGCACCATGAAGAGGATTCATCCACTGACCTGGTTCTTTTCATGGACAGAACAGAAAGCACTGAGGAGGAGCCTAACGATGGACAAGTGATTATAGCGCGCAGCAACGTGCAAACAGGTGTCGCCTGCCTGCGGACAGAAATCAAACTCTAAGCAGTCAGCAGTTACAAAACAAAACATAAAAATAAAATAAGAACATTATTTAAACGCTGGCAGACTGACTACTGTATATTCTTTAAGGGACGTTAACATAGGTCCTCCACTCCAAGAGACCTGCAGTCCTGTGCTGCTATGGCTGATGTCTGCACTCCCAACTCTCCACCTGCAAAGAACAACCGTGTGGCCAACCAGAATCTTTCCTTTCATGTTTATGAAACTGGATGCCTGCTCCTCAAGAGACCTTCCGAAGAGTTGAGGCAGGCGGTAAGGATCCCTGGTCTGGCCTCCCCAGTTGCCCAGAGGGTCTGGCGGGAGAACAAAGCAACCCAAAGGCACTACTTTGGAACTGAGCCTTCCTCAGCACAGAGCCACCATGGCCAGCAGGACTCTACCACATGGAGCAAAGCAGCCTGGACTGTTGATGTGCAAGTAGTCACTGGCAGCAAAAAAGGGCATTAGGGAAAACTCAGGATCTTCCTTAGCGGGCACAGGCCCAACTCCCAGAGAGACAACAACAAAGGTGGAGATGAAGTTGTGATGTTCTATGGTGCTCTCTTGGTATTTTCGTTTTAGCTGTCTGGAGAATAGCAGCCACTCAGCATAACCCTCTCCCCTGGATTAAGAAGGAGCCACGCTCAAAGCTGAGGTTCAGAGCCTTCCAGATCTGCCTCGGCCCACTCGGTCCCTAAACAGGGACAGCCTCAGGTAAGGGCACTGCTGAGAGAAGCCTAGGTCGCTCTGGCCAATGCATCCAAGACATGGATTTATAGGGCTTCTTTGTGGAGGGAGGAGGGACATTCATGGGACCTTTCCGGCCAGCTCATCAGAAGGACGCCTTGGTAATCAACAGGATCCGCATTGCGGGCAGGCTGGGGATGAAGCACCACAGAGCCTCCCCTGCCTGGCGCTGTCCTGAATTTGCTAAGAGTACAGTATTACGTGGGTGCAAATCTTCTTAGCGTATTTACAGGTTTCCTAGACTGTCTTGGCCAGACACGTGCTAGATGAAAACAAACTAAAGGTGAGGAGCAAAGGGAGAAGGATTTAAAAAAGAGGAAGAGTTTAGAGACAGGCCACAAATACTAATAATTCTTCATTTCTAGATGTTGATACTCAAGTTTGCCTTTGGGCTTATTTTCCAAGGGGACACAGGAGAAAGCGCGGAAGAAGCCGGTTTGTTCACCCACGTTATTTTTGAGGTCGGCGCGGGAGCCACCCAGCAGGAGGACGCGTGTGCTCTGGGAGTGGTTGTTCTGGCAGGCCAGGTGCAAAGCCGTGTTCCCTGCCTTGGAGAGAGGCAGAAAAGGGAGGACACATTAGCGACTCGCTTCTACACAGACCGGCACACCTTGCCGAGGAACGGCCCTCGCTCAGGGAAAGAAGTCAACGTTCACTGCTCTGTCTCCCAATTGGTGTGGGGGAAGAATAGGGGATGTGGAATGCAAACAGGTGGAAGAGTCCCACGTCACATAAAACCTCGGCTGCAAGTTCTGGCTCTGTCACCTACTGGCTGAAAGCCACCGGGCAAGGCTCTTCAAATGCCTTACCTGCCAAGTGGAGCATGAGCCCTCCCCTCCTGAGTCTCCGAGGACTGACTCAGAAGGGATTTTCTGAGGTCTAAAGTGCGGTAGGTAGTTCATGCACGCAGCTATGAATCCCTCTTGGAGATGACTTCCTACCCAGCAGGGGTATTAGCTGCAGCTACAGTGGGCTATGAGTGGTGGAGTAAAAAAGGCGAGCAGACCACTCCAGAAGTGCTGGCTAACAGTAATTGAGATATAACCTGTAAGCATTTACCAAATTTCCCCATTCTTGTATTTTTCTTGAAACATCAAAAACTGAACAATGAACAAGACGTGCTGCCTAACAGCCAATACTGTGAATGCAGTTGTATCTGCCACTTAGAACAGAGACTCTCTTGCTCTTTTGGACTTGCCTTGCAACATGCCGCCTCACAATGACAAGGCAAGAACAAGGGGCAGAACAAGGTCTGCGCGGCTGATAACCTCTGAGAAGTAACAATAAGAGCAGGACACACAGTGGGACGCTTGGTCCTCTGAGAGTGCCTGCACACTCGGGAGGCTGAATGCACAGCCGCAGCGCCTGTCCTGCTGAGCTTAGGAGCCAGGTCAGGCAGTGCCCCTAAGGTGCCTGCTAACCTCTTCACGCTCACCTACTTTACTTTCCGCTAACTACTGGATCTCACAGCACTGTCTGCCAGAACTCCAGGACAGCAGGTTCCTGACTTTTTGAGAAGAGGAATTAGCAAAGACAGACAAATACAGACAGATGAAACTGTCCAGCACCAGCTCACTTACTTCCCCCTCATATACTCTTGACTCTTCCCAGCCTGGATAGCTCTTTTCTCTGTTACCTGCAGGAACGTGGAAGACTCCAAGCGTGAAGGTCTGAGGAGCCCCTATGATGCTCAGCTCTTTACTGCACATTAGTCACCTGGGGGGGAGGGGTGGCTAGAAAGGGTTACCTGTCCTGTGCTGACCCAGTGTTTGCCCATACTTGGGGCAAACCAAGACAGTCAGTTAGCCTAGACTTTTTGGTGTTGCTGTTTAAAATTCCCCAGGAAAATCTTATGTACAGTCATGAACAAAACTACTGCTAGCCTAGTTCTCAACAATGAAGAATCTGCCTATATTTTAAATGCTTTGCTCCTAAACTTGTTGGTTTCAAGATGGTCATTAAAATATGTGCTGGATAAATGAGCAAAATAAGATAAATCTGATGGCTGTAGAAATATATCAGAGTTTACTTTGTTAATAACAAGATATCATTCATGTGGAAAACTATTTGGATCAAGGCAATTAAACACTGTAGATGTAGATAGACAACTTATGTACATCTCCAGTGGAGATCTGGCAATAGAAAGTGTTGAGTAATCCATACGTGTTACCTCACAGAATCGCAAACACATGGCACTAGGTGAGAGAATTCAGACACAGACACCTGTATGTTCCATGATTCCATTTACATGACAGCTTGCAAAAAGCAGATCTGTGCTTGCCGGGGGCTGGGATAGGGGTTCTGGGGGACTGCCACCACAGGGTACACAGGAACTTTCTGGGGTGGTGTCAAAACTCATAAAAGAATATGATTCACACCTAAAAAAATGAACTTTACATATGTAAATTCTATCTCAAAATCTAACATTAAAAACATGACCTATGGTAGATAGGTGTAGCAGACATTTTTGCCACCCTGAGTAATTGGTACTCATTTCCTAGATAGAGACTGCTTTATTTGTCAAGTAAGAAGGATCTTTCTAGAATTCCCCCAGGGGCTGTCTAGTGCAGAACATAAAAGTCCCTCTTCTGAGATGACATGAGGTACCTTACCCAGTACTTCCAAAATCTCTGACACTTTACAGAGAAAACATGTGGCTTTCCACAATACTGTTGGGGCCCTTCATGGGGTAGAAGGCAACATAGTGGACCAGACAGACTAGGGCTAGTTTATGAACCTAAATGTGTCACAAACCACATATCTTAGTCAAGGAGTCAACTGGCCCACAGTTTAAGCTTATTTATCCATCAACCGGAGCCATGCATTTCTCATGGTTGGGATAAAAGAACATGATTATATACTAATTTATGTTCTAGACCATGCACCAGCTCAAAAAAAACGGAGCAGCCACCAGCCTGCCAAGCAGTAAGTCAGGCATTACCAGTGATAGTGCTACACACTTTGCTTCTTTCCCTCAAGCTTTTGACCTGTGAGGGAACCATGGGAAGCATGTGACCCGGGAACAGCAGCACCAAGCCAGGCGTGGTGCCAGAGGAGAGCTGCAGGAAATGGCCTGGTGGGCCTTCTGGGAGAGAGAGGCTGGGGTCTAGGTTGGTGGTCTGCAGGAAGAGACAGGAGAGGCTATTCCTAAAGGAGTGTGCAACTAGAGGAGAAGGTGGGCCCCACTCTGACAGCACAGGCGACACATGTGGATAAAGGACAGCCAGAGGGCAGCAGGAAGCTGGGGAGCTACACTGGAAGATTTCTGAGCAAGGAAGAGCAAGATGGAGAAGGCACTAGACTCTGGCTACTCAAGATGCTACAAGGTTCCTGAGATAGTCTGGGGATGTTTAATAATGAGCACGGCAAGAGGGGCAGATGGGAGGCATTAAAGGAACACCTTACAGTGTGATAAGTGACCAGAGAGGGGAGACAGATGAAAACGTCAGTGATAAAAACACTTTTTCTGTCCCTCTCTCCTTGAAGACAAGGACAGCTTGCTTCTTAATACTAATAAACCACTGGAAAAGCAGGGAGTGTTGGGAGATTTCAGAGGATGTCAAAGCCACTGAAGCAGGTTCTCTTATTCCCCATGTTCTCTGAAGAGTTTCATTTTTATTTTCCTCAGATGGTGAGGCCCTCAATTGATGGAGTGTATTTCTGATAGGTTGGTTAGTATTAGATCGTTTGCCTGATATTGCTGTTGAAGGTCTTGCATGGAGATGTGTACGCAGGATCTCAGGCTAGAGATACTGGGTATCAGATCCTACTTTGATATGAACACAGAACCAGTATGTTTCAGGGAAGCTACTTACTGCAGCCCAGAGTCCCCATGCTGCTGCCACCCTGACCCCATTCCAGCACAGGGGATTCATTACTCTTTCACTACCCTGGATACCAACCGCACATGTGCACTGTGGGAAATCCTGAGGCCTCTGCAATCCCTGCCACAGACCCAGCCTTGACATCCCAGGACTGAAAAAGAGGGCAAGCCCTTTTATGATCTCGTCTCACCACCACTGCAAATATCTCGAGAGTACTAACAATGCTTTTTTACCTTTAAAATAAGCTTTTCCAAATTTGTTAAAAAAAAATCGGTTCACTCTGGAACCTTTGTAAAAGGTACAAAGTAAAAACAAAAACAGAAATTGGTCTCAATTCCCATAGATAACAATGTTAATATTTTGGTAATATCCTTCCAGACTTAAACTTTTTAATGTATATAAATTTATATTAAGCATTGGGATATGCAGTATATATGATTTTGTACCCATTTGTCATGTCTTTCACAAAAGCGCAATTTTGAAAATAACTCTAGTGGGCTGGGGATTTAGCTCAGTGATTAGAGTGCTTGCCTTGTAAGCACAAGGGCCTGAGTTCGATCCCCGGCACCACCAAAAAAAAAAAAAAAAAAGAAAATAACTCTAGTGATATTAATTGTATTCCGTTATGTAAGTAGATGAGAACTTTATACCCCTCTTCCCACATTTAAAAAATATTATAATTATTGCTGTCATAAACATCCTTGAGGGCAAATCTTTACCAATGTATTTTGTTGCTTTTTTACAAAACAGCTCTAAGAGGGTAGTTACTAGGTAAAAAGATAGACTCTTTGTTTTTTTTTTCTTTTCCTTTTCCTGATGTTAGGGATCAAGCCTAGGGCCTTGCACAAGCTAGGCAAGCACTCTACCACTGTGCTTTACCCTCAGCCCATTAGAACCATTTTTAGGTTCTTGATTTGTTTGGCCAAACTGCCCCCTAGAGGTGGGTGTGCCCATCACACATCCCCCCCCGCAGAATCTGAGACCCCACCTCACCGCACTCCTGCTGCTATGGGGTCTTAGTATTTTAAAGCTCTTTGCTGGTATTGCTAAATCTGGCTGTCGCTTGCTGTAATTGCATAGGTCCAGTGACGGCTATAGTAACCAGCCAGTTCCCAGCAGCAGTCGGGGGCCTCTCACTCACATCAGCTGGGGCTCATCACTGGGGCTGGGCTTGTTCCTGTCCTGGAACATCAATCTGCTTCTGCCTTCTCTGCGAACGAAACTTCCGGGCGAGAGTGACCCTGCAGGGTTCTCCCTCCTCTGCTAATTGCTGAGGGGAGACTCTTCCCCAGGGAGGGACACCCATGGCCATCCTCATCTGTGAGTGAGGAGTTCCAACACCTGCCAGGCCTCACCTTGTTCCGGGCAAGCACATTGGCTCCTGCTTTAACGAGCAGCTTGGCTGACTGGCTGAAACCATGCCAGGAGGCTTCATGCAGGGCTGTGTTCCCATCCTAAGGGACAGACAGGGGAGAAGGTACATTATCACGACTGAGTTCGTCTCCTAATAATCAACATATCACACTACCACAGGGCCTTCATCAGCTTGGGGTCCTCGTCTGAGTCACAGAACACAAAAAATGATTTGGGTGGCCAGTAACTACATTCTCCCAGAAATGGAACATAAGAGCCATTGTGGATGCACCAGAGGGAAATGAATTCAGATATACAATAGATGCCTTAGTATTAGGGCCTAAATGTCCCCGGCAACCCTCTATTGAGAAAGGCCTAGGACCCATCCATGGCTCCTGTCTACCAGAAAAGAACATGCTCAGGATGGCACGCTCCTCCCCACCTCCCCGGCCCGATGGGATCTGCTCTGCTCCTTTCACCAGAGAGAACCCTGCAAAGATGGGGGAAGAGTTCTACTTCCTAAGTTCCAGGGCCCTGATAGGTAGTTCCCTTCCCACTCCCTGCTGTTTTTTTAAAAACCAAAATGTCATCCAGTTTATCCTTAAAGCCCTGAAAAAGAACAGGCACCAAAGAAACAGTGATTTGTTAATTTGATGAATAAGTGTCCTAAATATGTGGCTTTTAAATAAAAACAGGAAACAAAGCTTGTATTTGCTTAGCTTACTACTGAAAAAAGAGAAATATTAAATGCAGTGAACTGAATGGGACAGGGCCAGGAATGCAGGGGTCACAGGAAGAGGAGCATGGAGGGGGAGGCAGAGACAAGGGCTAATCTAGCTGATATCCACAAAAGAAGTCTAGGGTCCCAAGACCAGGAAGGGGGCAGTTCTGGGAATGGTTTTGATGACATGTGGTCTGACTGGGACCTGATGCAGAGGTAGAAGCAAAAGGAGAGGGGAAGAGTGGTATGAAACTGAGCAGGGCTGGGACTCCTGGGGGTAGGAGGAGTTGTGTCTTCATTTGGTGCCCACACAGGTGTCCAGGGGGTGAGGCTAACGGAGCTGCACATTTATGATCAGAGTGCTTTTCTGCATGTATATTATACTAAAGTATAATATAAGTTGTTGTGTAGAGAGGGAGCAGAGGTAAATTACACTTATGCAAGTTCCATGTTTTAAGATTGTTTGACAATTTAAAAACGTTGGGTCAACATATGCCATTGGGATTTCTAAAAGAATGTGGATTTAGCTTATTTTTTTCTTTCAATGCTTTAAAGAAATTAACTTGCTTTCTGATCTAAAAACAAAAAGTAAACAGAACATTTGAAGGCACATCCTTCTGCCACCTCCTCCAGGGCCCCACAGGTGATAATCTCTAGATTTTTTTCCCTTTTACCATTTGGATTTACGTGGTTGTTACCAGTGCCATAAAACAGAGGGGGGGGGTTTTAAAACAAATACAACTAGCTGGGATACCAGATATTCTTTCAGAAGAAATTTGAGCAGATTTCAACTCATTAAATTATGAGTGATAAGCAGGAATAATATCTTGATTACTCAGAAGTGGCCAAAGCAGGTCATTAGGGAGTTGATCACAGCCCTCTCCTTGGGGAGTGAGCAGCTGCCACCCCCACTTCACCTTGTCTTGTCTGTCCAGGGCACATCCCTCCTGGATAAGCGCTGTGATGATCTCGGTGTTGCCCACCACCGTGGCCCGGTGCAAGGCAGTCTGGTCCCCCTGCAAAGTGACAGAGGCAGGGACAGTGGTCAACTCTCTCAGCACACCCCAACACACTCACTCCTCCACTTGGACAGCAGGACATCTCCCATCCACACATGGAGCAGACTGGTTACTTGTACAAGATCTTGGTTGCCACACGCAAGGTGGGCTTTGTGGCCTTGTTAGTAGACAATGCACACTGGCAGAGCAGTATAATTCCTGGAGACCTGAAATCACTAGTAAGAAAAATCCTTGGCCTCAGATCAACCTTAGAATGAAGGTCAGGAGCTGTCCTGCCACCCCAGAGACGTGCCTGCCACGTGTGTAAACGGCTGGTCTAGGAGCTGGGCTGTGTGTGCTATGCAGTCAAACCAGTGGTGCCTGTACTCTTTACCCCGAGGCCGGAGGTCTGGCTGACAGGGGGACTGCTCCCCAGTCACTTCAGTTAGGAGCACTCATGCTGTGTGACAGGTGTATAATTGGTTCACTGATTTGCACTAGCCAAGAGCAACACAGGGGTCTGCCCTGCTTCATCGGAGGACGGCAGGGACTGCTGTCTATTGCTGCATCCTCACTGATTTATGCTGTATCTGGACCTCCTTCCTCTGTGATTGGATTCCTGGGATTGCCGACCAGTTTTCTCCTTCAGGCACCGAAGGGAACTTGACTCCCCTAATGGCAGTGGGGAGGAGGATGAAACATTCCCAGAGGTAAGGTGGTCAAGACTGTAACAAGAGTCCCGAGTCTCTCAGAGCACATTTTATCTCTGACATGCAGTCAGGAATTCAAATTGGGCAAATCAAGTCAAGCCCATGGCCCAGGTTCGAAAGAGATGGGCGAACACTGTGGGAACTTTCTGGTAGAAAGGACTGAGCACACGGCAAGGGGATCAGGAGAACTAATTTGTGTACAGTTCTGGGAGACATCAGGCATCTTGGTGGGCCCTGGCTCTTCGCCAGCAAAAAGTGGGGGCTGAGGATCCTAAAGGCCCTTCTCTTCCCTTTAGGGATTCTATGACTCGTTTAGTAAGATTTATATAAGTGAATATTCCTGACAGAGGGTGGAGAGGGAAGGGACGCACTCCAGGACACCCCTGGTCCTTAGCACAAGAGAGACCACTATAAGACAGATAACAGATTTTTTAAATAGAGGGACGTACTACAAACTACAAATTGCCTTAATAAAATGCAGATTTAATTTACTAATCTCCCTGGGATTTATAACCAACAATGCATATCAGAAGCATTTAATAGTGAAAAAAAGCTTATAGCTTTTTATGAGAAGGATGGTGGTGATGGTTGCACAAAAACGTGAATGTACTTTTTGCCACTGAATAGTATGCTTAAAAATAGTTATGATGGTACCTTTTATGTTATACATAATTTATCACAATAAAAACCAAATCAATCCCAGTTAAAACTCAAATTTGCTTTCTCAACATTAAAAAGTCTCCCTTTAAAAATCCACAAGGGGAAGTGATTTTTATTTTCTTCATTATACTTTAATATCTTATAATTTTTTATATTTAACGCACATAACTTTGAGCATCAGGAAAAACTACTACTAATTAAAAGTCTAAGCAATAACTATGTATCAGGCATGGGACTATCCACATCTCAATCTTTTTTCGTAGTTCGTTTGTAGAATTTAGGGGACTTCCAGAGTGACAGAGGCCGCATATCCCACCCATGACCTAACTGCATTCATCATCCTCAGCATTGCCATCAGCAACCCTCCCCTTGGCCTCCTAAATTCTTATCACCTCTGCCTTTTTTGCTATTACCCAACTATATGTTAGGTTTAGGCTGGTTTTCTTCTCGTCCAACTTCCCAAACCCTTTATTGAAAGAGGACCCTCTTTGTGTGTTACTCAATCAATAGGAGAATGTGGCCAGTAGGCCAATGGTTGTGGGCGGTGTACTGGGCCATTACGTTACCCATTTCAAAACACTTCAGAAGTATTTCCAGAAGAGGAATGTTTAATGCCCAACTAAGTCATCATGAATGATTGTTCAGATCTTTAACCTTTTAAAAATTCTGTAAGAATTTCCAAGACTTCCCATTTCCCTATCAGAATGGTGATAGACTTCTGCATCTATCTGGAGAAGATAGTGCTCTGTTCCCAGCAAGAACTTTGAGATTGCAGCCCACTCTCAGGGTAGCACTGACTTGGCCAGATTTTCAATTGTCGGAGGCCTTTCAATAATTCCACAAACCGCAGGCACCCTACCTCACACTCCTTAGATCAATGAAAACAACTCTGAGAAGACGAAACTCACAATCCTGTCTGTGCTGTGCAGAAAGTGTGGGCAACAAGCCCCAAACACGCAGCAGTGGCAGCCACTCTTGCTGTGCAGATGACCACATGAAGGACCTTCCCCAGTTAGGGGACGGTCTGACCTACACCTTGGTTCAGGTCAAATGTTGCATCGTGTTGCACAGCTGCTCACTAAATCACAAGCCGAGGCAGATTTCAAGCTGTCGGAGCAACATTAGTTACTATTTGCTTTCATCGTCACTAAATGTATTTGCTTCCTGCAGCTCAGTGCTAGCTAGCTTTCAGTACAGTTCTTAGGAGTTAATTTCCAGATGGATTATCAAGACTCAAGGAGCTCTAACTACTGAACCCAAGTTGTCCCCAGGTAGTTGGCACAGGTGTATACTGCACACCCCTTTCTCTGTGGGGACTTTTCAGTTGCACTCCTTGCCTGTCCCAGGCTGCACTCCCCCACCAGCTCTACTCCTACTGACTGGACAGACTCTTGCACAGAGCCTGGCTCCTTGCTTCCAACACTCTGTGTAGGTGACACTCTGCCCTTTTCTCTCATAAGTGGCTGTCCTTGACTGGATGATTAGCTTCGCTCATACTAGCTGGAATGGTTCTGGAGGACTGAGCAATACACTTTCTCTGGCTTTTAAAAACCAAACACTCCTAAAGTTACCAGGATGGGAACTAAAGACTCAGAGAGACAAAACACACGAACAGGGCCAGGCTTGGTGGCACACACCTTAATCCCAGGCCTGGGGAGGCCAAGGCAAGAGGATCACAAGTTCAAGGCCATCTGGACTACACAGTGAGGCCCTGTCTCAAACAATAAAGGGTTGCTGCGGGCAGTCACCTTGCAACCACTCTCCCCAGAACACGACACAACTTAACATTTTTAGACCCTCGGCTGAAAGAAGGTCAGCTACCCATGCAATCCACTCTTGGCTCCTACATATTAAAACTTAATGCTGAAACATTTCCTCAAAACATGACAAAGATGAGCGCTACACACTAATGGACCTGATGACAATTTTGACACAGTCCTTATTTCTATGTAATCTAAATCAATCACAAAGTCGGGGGAAAATATAAGTCTCACATAGCATTTACTCAAAGTTCAGTCAGTATTCATTGATTCCCTACTACACTGTGGCATGGCATCTAATCCTTTCATTATATTGGTGAGCCTCACCTGGGACAATTAGCTAACTCGAGGTAGCAGGGCTGGGCCAGAGTTCAAATTGTCAAGGGGTTTTGGATTCACTCTAAGCTGCTCCCAACCTATGAGGCCAGTTAACCTTAGGACAGGTCTCAGAAGGCTGTGGCTGCCTCATTGTGCAAGCCTTGGCCACTATATGGACCCAAGACCTATTTGTTGAATGACTAACTGCAAAGAAGCAAAGGAAAAAAAATGTTGTACTCAGAAACTCGAAAAGCCAGCAACCTTGCAGTTTGGCACTCTAATCTGGGACATGCTGACCTGTTTGCAAAGAACATG
This sequence comes from Hystrix cristata, assembly GCA_004026905.1. Taxonomy (NCBI): domain Eukaryota; kingdom Metazoa; phylum Chordata; class Mammalia; order Rodentia; family Hystricidae; genus Hystrix; species Hystrix cristata. The sequence continues at coordinate 7,679 of PVJO010002108.1, read as the reverse complement.
AACTGCCAGCTCTCGGTTTTTCCGATACACTGGTGTTTCTCGCTTAAGTGCTTTGGAACCTCTGAGCTCTACATTTTGTTTTGAAATACTTTTATTTTTCTCTCCTACATGGTGGAAAACAGTGAGTAGTCCAAAGTCAAGCTCGTGAAAGGAACCCAAGGCATGCAAGGTTAGAGGGCAGCCTCTTCAGAAGAGGAGGAATCCTCCCCCGATGGTAAGGGCAACACGCTCCAAAGAAATGCAAGACAAGGTAGGCGCCCAAAGCAGTTGCTGACCTCAGTTTCTCTCTCTGATCTTCTAGGGGTCTTCCTAGCCTTTCTTCTCTGGCTTTTATTTTTTTCTTCTTTTATGCCTTTTACTGTGGCCACAGGGTCCTGGACTATTTCTGAGGAGGGGGGTGTGTGGCTGCGCATTGACCAATCAGAGATGGCGTTAGGGCTCCAGTGAGGGTTGCCGGGATTGGCAGGGAGAAAGAGAGAATTTGCATCTGGAGTTGCATATTCTAAAGAACTGGTTTCCACGGGTTGAAGTTCATAATAATCCCACTCCAGGCCACTGGAGGTCATTCTTCAACTAATGCTCAGTCCTTACCATGCCACAAAGATCAGTATCTGTAGAATATGAAGTTAGGAGTAAATTTTTCACAACATTAGCATTCTCTACCCACCGTCCAAGAGAGGTAACATCTGAAATGATTTTTTTCCCCAATAATTGACCTCCCAGTCTCTTTAAAGTATACAAAGAGATTTCTTCCCTGAATTCTTGCATATATTTCAAGGCTGATCATCAACAAACATGATAAAACACAGGAGACAGCTATGAATCACATAATGGCAAATGCAGAACTTCAGAGGTAGTGAAGGTCAAGCCTACCTTCTCCACACCAACATTTTTCCTTTTTCACTGTTTGTTATTGTTGTGCTTTGTTTTGCTTTAAATTAAGCAATGGATGTATTCTCTAGGGCAAAGACAAGATGTAAGAAAAATAATTTGCATAAAGGAAAGAGGGTGTTCCCATCTATAAACAGAGTTGGCTTTCCTTCTGTCGACATGTCCCACCTCGGCTACTTTGTGAGAATTCCTGCCTTTTTTACTTCTGGCCTTGCCCGACAGTGGCAGCAGCAGTTTTAGGAATTAGCATGGCCTTGGTGCCACAAGGACACAGTGATCTTCAGAGCACCAGACCTGAGCAGGGCTGTTGGGTGGATGGGTCAGCACGCTGGGCGCTGCTGCCTTGCCACCGCGGCAAATGAGGGCTTTGGTTATGCGAAGGGAAGACCAGATGATCCCAACATGTCTGTGCTACCAAGTCAAGGCCCTGCCTTTCTGTGGTCAGCATCTCTTCCCTCTCCCTGTATTTTCCTCCTGTTATCTAAGGAGATGACTTTGGTCAGGACTGTTATGTTAGTTACAATGTCGAAAAATAAAAGTATTATGACTCAAAGTAAAAATCAACGCTTAAAGCTAATCAGCATCTTTTCAAAATAATATCTTTGATGACCCAACAAGTTTCAGACATATCCAGAGATTTATGAGACATACTAGATGGCCTTCTTCCTGTGCACAAAGTGATGCCATATGTCTTTTTTTTTTTTTTTTTTTTTTTTTTTTTTTTTTTTTTTTTTTTTTTTTTTTTTTTTTTTTTTTTTTTGTGGTGCCGGGGATCGAACTCAGGCCCTTGTGCTTACAAGGCAAGCACTCTAATCACTGAGCTAAATCCCCAGCCCTGTGATGCCATATGTCTTTGCAAACACTGTCCCTTTTCACTTGTAAATAAATGTGTTTGCCAAGTTGTAAGCCACTGCACAGAGACAGAAGGAAAACTTGAAGTACGTTGACAAACCATATCCTTACACAGCTGAGGGTCTGACATTTGAACAACACTTTCTAGCCACTGTTATGAAAGGTGATCTGCAAGAAGTTATGAGAAGGGCGAATTTTCTAAGAGTCTGTGCTGCTCACAAAATTGCAAATTTCTTAGAAGTCTACCACACAATTTATGAGTTCAAACAGTTTCTGAAAGTAGTTTCAAACCACATTGTCACAGGACCTTTTCCTAGTAACTCTTTGGAGCACAATCCCTTGTGAGAGAATTCGCCTTCTCCAAAGATCAAACAGGGCAACCCTATATACCATATGACCCAACCCTAGTCACTACTTACTGACTCAGAAATGGACAACTGGTCCCAGAGAAGCCGAGCTGAGTCCTCTCTAGATAGGTCCTACTCAGAGCTGAGTTGATGGTAGCCATGTCTCAACTAATAGCACAGCACCAGAGTGACTGTGCCCAGCATGACAACCCATCCACCCAATAGTCCTTCCCAGAGGCCTTCATTTACTTGCATTCCATGAGATCCGTCCCCCACCCTCAGCCCCCTTGAATAGGTCCTTTCCAACCAGAATGAGGGCTTCTACTCACATCATCCTGGACATCCAGGTCACAGCCGGCCTTCAGCAAGATCTGGACTACAGAAAGATGGCCCTTATTGGCAGCAAGGTGCAGGGGAGTCCGGCCATGCTGTCAATGCAAAAGCAAACACTGATTTCAGAACAAGACCTCAAAATCACTCCTTTGGGGGTGGCGGCATGGGGCTGCAGTAAGGCTTGCACAATACTTTTCAAGAATATTACTCCCCTTGTCGCTTTGGTTTTACAGGACAGCCTTAGGAATTTATCCAGAATTCAAGTTGTGTTAGTTAACTTTGGGTACTGGCATTGTAATCAATGAACTAAATATACTTAAAACATGATGATTTCATCGAGTACAATACATAATTTCTATTCCCCATTAATAAGGAGCAAAGTAGCAAAAAGCAAAATGAGGGGTTTCGTACTCTATTTTCCCACTGGTGCCAAATACTACAGAATGATGAAGTGCCATAATGAAGCTGACCAAGGCAAGGGGTGAGAAAATAACAAATTTCAAGCTAATCAGCCCCAGAAAAATCCACTTAGAAACTCCTTAAAATTAAAAACCACAATCAAATTGATTAGGAAAAGTTTTCTTCCCCTTATGAAAAAAAAGAAAATTTCATAAAAGAGAATAACAATAGTTAATACACTGTATCATAATCATACAAGTACTTACTCAGAGTACAAGACATAAAAAAATACTCTTACAGAAGAAGAAACAAACAGAATAGCACAAAACTTTCTTTTTAATGAGATAGGAAAAACTAGTGTACATGAAGCAAATTGGCCTATATATTAAAATATTTTTGAGACAATGGAGTAGGTAATTTGGGGAATTATTTGAACAGCTCTCTACTTCCTATTTCTCTCTCTTCTATTTTGCTCTTTATTTGTATGTATATACATAGCATACATAATATGTATATATAATATATATAATACATATACATATGTATGTATTGAGTTTCTCATACAAGAGAAACTATGTGATATCTAAACTTGTATGTCTGACTTATTTCACTTAACATCATGTTCTCAAGTTGCATCCATTTGCCTACAAATGCCTCGTTTATTTTTCTGTATGGCAGACTAGTACTCCATTGTATAATTGTGGACTATTTCAGCCATTCAAAAATGTAATATATTAAACTCTACCTACATGCCAACCATTTTTAAGAAAAGATCGGAGAACTACTGACATTCCTTGGGAATGCCTTCCAGGTCTCACCCACCTCCAGCCCTAGAGGGAACTCCTCTCTCAAATTTGGTATTCATCATTTCTTTGGCTTTCATTGTGTTTTCACTACCTGTTGGTGGCCAGAGCCAGTATAAAAACATGGTTGTACTTATTTCAAATTTATATCAATGATACTAAACTGTACAGTATTGCTCGGCATTTTTTGCTTATTATATTTTTGAGACTTTGCCCCACATTGTCACATGTAGTTCAGTTTACTACCCATTCGCCTAGACAGGGGCACCACTTCTTCCCTGCAGTGTGCACAGCACATGTGTGTATTCCCCTCCTGATACACCCCAGTGGGTTTCTCGGCCCTGTGACTAGGTCATGAAGAAGTCTGTTCCCTCAGCTGCTCTAAGCACCTGGCTCCTGTGTACAGCACCAAGGGTGACACCACAGGAAATAACACTTCTCAGTCTAAATCAACTGACCTTGCCAAACTCCTACTTCTCCAAAGGAGATATTCTGTTCCTTTGGCTTCTCCCTCAGGATTCACTGTGAAGAAAGGTTCACGCATCATTTAGCTTCAGCACCACCCACGCTGAAATACAGCACTGAGGAATAAGGGTTTCACCATACCTTACTTCCTACTTGGCATCTCCATAAAGATCCAAAGGTTGTTATTCATATTCTAGCAGGAAAAGGCCATTTATAATCTCAGTGAAGCATAAGTTGCCATGGATAACTAGCCACGGAGAAAAACAGAGGTAACAAACAATAAAGGATCTTAATTTCTTCCCATGAAATGCAATCAGAGCACCAGAATCAGTCTGGAAAGAAGGAGGTCAGAGCTTACTTTAAAATTAGAATTCTTATTTAAGAACAAGTTACTCCCAAAGAGTGGGCTATAAAAAGCATTTGTGGAAAAGACCATGTCTAAGATGAGATGGAGTGACCTTTCTTTGCTGGTGATTGTGCGCAGCCATGTGCTACTTAACCCTCCTTTTTAAAATGACGTGTCCATGGCTGATTAGACAGAACAAAACGAGTGGGTTTCACTCCTTGGGCCTGGTCTCAGGCACCATCTGTCATCATGTGTATTTGTCAAAGACCTCATGTGTATTTAAATAAGTGACCTTCATAAATTTCCTAAGACATTCTGAAACACAGGAGAGTTCATCACAGATATGAAGAGGAAGTTCTGCACTGTGAGGAAAGTGACAACATGGTTAAACAAAAATGTCTTCAAGTAACCAAAACACACAGACCATAATGGGGAGAGGCTGTGTGGAAAGAGGCTGGGGGCAGGGGCACAGACACAGGAGTCACTGGATGTTGTGCTAAGGGGAGCCCTGGGGAACACACTTGCTGCCAGCCAGGTATTTCTGGTGGAGGGGTGGAAGCCCAAAACAGACGAAGTTTTCTCCAGATGAACAAAAATAACAGAAGGCAGGAGAAGGAATGCTGCTGTGATTCTGTTACGGACCGAATATGTTTGCACCCGATCGATGTTTGGCCCCAAAATTCATATATCCAATCCCTACTGTGATGGTGTTTGGAGATAGGGGCTTTGGGAGGAACTAAGTCATAGCTGTAAGCCCTCATGGTGGGATTACTGCCCCTATAATAGAAGATATGAGAGCTTCTTGCCATCTATCCTTCTATCACATGAGGATATGGCAAGGCAGCAGCTGTCTGCACACCAGAAAGTGAGGCTCTTACCCAAACCTGGGTGCTGGCCCCTAACCGGAGACTTCCTGGCCTCCAGAACAATAAGAATCAAATATTTGATGTTTAAGCAGTCCACAGTATCTTGTTACAGAAGCCAGGAAAGACGAGGCCAGGTTCAAACCAGATCACAACTGGGAACTGTAAATTACAAACAAGATGGCGCTGGGCTGGAGGCTCTCTCCCTTATTCCCTGTCAACAAAGGGTCCTCCCTGTGGAGAAATGAAAGGCGAGAGGCACTGGAGCTGGACAGGTCCGGTTCATGTCCCAGCTGATTCATAACACTGTACAATTTTGTACACGATGACTTGGTAACCTGCTTTTCTCATTTGTCAAGTGGGAAGTCTCTACTACTCTCTCCACAGGCTCAAGATAAGGACATGTGGTAGCATCCACCATCTCATGCGTGTTCTCCTTGCTCCCTTCTACTCCTGAGGACAGCCCAGTGGTCACCCCTCCTCATCAATACCCCATTGTCATAGCCCTAGCATGGACCAATGAGATATTCTCATTGTCAAATAGACCAGGGTGAAAAGTTGGGTCTTTGATCACTGGGCAGCCGGACAGGCTCTAGCTGGCAGGTAGAGGTTCCCACCAGCCTCTCCTGATGTGCTCTTCCACTTCCGCTCTTGAAGTCTACTCTGACGTTCCTGTTTTCTGTGTCTCTGCTTGCAAAGGTCTTCCTTACCTAGGAACACTCTTTCCCAAACCACGCCTTCTGGTTCCCCAGTAAGACATGTTCTCAGCTTGCCTTCTCTGCACTGACAGCACTTTAGCTCCCTGTGAGGGAACCAGAGCACCCTGTGTGTCACCTGGACTGTGGGCTCCTTAAGGGCAGGGACTGTACCTTCCCCCAGTCAAGAACCAGGTCAACTCTGGGGTAGCAGGAAGCCCATGCCAGAGAGAGTCCGGTGTTCCTCAAGCACAGGGCAGGCCAGATCCACAGTCCTAGGTTTGACTGCAGGGAGACACATGGGGGTGGGCGCAAGCTTCAGTTTCTAGGGTGTGCCTGCCTCTGGGAGGAGGTATCACACTGGGGGCTTCAGGAGAATTTCAGCAGCTCCAGCAGTGACACAGGGCTTCTCTGTGGGGCGTCTGTACCCCGTCATGTGCTTGGCTTCTTTGCTGGCATCTGGGAAGGGTACAGGGGCAGTAAAGGTAGAAACTAGTTTCCTACAGAACCTGAAGCTATCTGCTTCTGACTCCTCAGTTTTCCCACTACAAGACAAACAAACAAACACCATGTGGATCAGTGGAACACAACAGAGGATACAGAGACAACTCCAGGCACAATCAGCTACCTGATCTTTGACAAAGGGGCCAAAAACTTAGGCTGGAGGAAAGATAGTCTCTTTAACCAGACATGGTGGCACATGCCCGTAATCCCAGGAGAACTGCTGTGAGTTCCAAGCCAGTGTGGGCTACATAGTGTGCTCAAGGCTAGCCTGGACTACACAGTGAGATGGGTCTCAAGACAAACAAACAAAAGGAGATAGCTCTTTTACCAATAGTGCTGGCAAAACTGGCTATCCATATGCAGAAAATAAGACTCTAGACCCATCTCTCTCACAATGTACCAAACTCAAAATGGTCAGAGATCTAAATGTTAAACAATCTGCTGGACCATAAAATAGTTAAAATTCTTGAAGACATAGGTGTAGGTAAGGACTTTTTGAAAAGAACATCAGTTGTATAAGAAATAATACCAAGAATCAGCAAATGGAATCACATCAAATCAAAAATCCTCTACAAAGCAAAGGAAACAACAGAGTGAAAAGAACCTTTAGAATGGGAAAAATTTGGGCCAGCTATTCCTCAGAGGACTACTATCTAGAATATATATGAAGAATTTTTTAAAAATTAGACCCACCAAACTAAAAGACCCAGTCAAAAAAATGGGTAACTGAGAAATTAAGCAATTTATTCAGTTTAATGATAATGCTGATACCACATACTGGAACCTATGGGATACAATGAAAGCAGTACTACGAGGGAAATTCATTGCATTGAACTCCCACATCAGGAAAACAGAAAGAGCCCAAATAAACAATTTAATGTTGAACCTCAAACTGCTAGAAAAAGAAGAACAAATCAAGCCCAAAGCTCATAGGAGAGAGGAAATTATTAAGATCAGACCTGAAATTAATGCAATTGAGACAAAGAAAACAATACAAAAAAATCAATAAATCAAAGAGTTGGTTCTTTGAACGAATAAATAAAATAGATAAGCCCCTAGCCACTCTTATCAAAAAAAGGAAAGAAAAGACCCAAATCCATGCAATAAAAAATGAAAAGGGTGAAGTCACAACTGACCCAATGGAAATCCAAAGGATCATCAGCACCTACTTCAAGAACCTC